>ML434900.1:0-30428 GCA_005239525.1 Nicotiana knightiana | reverse complement strand
ATATTGGAGGACATGCTCAGGGCATGTGTGATTGACTTCGGAGGTCAGTGGGACCAGTTCTTGCCTTTGGCCGAGTTTGCTTACAATAATAGTTATCAGTCCAGCATTGAGATGGCACCATTTGAGTCTTTGTATGGTCGGCGATGTCATTCTCCTATCGGGTGGTTTGAGCCTGGCGAGGCTAAGTTATATGGCACCGACCTGGTGAGAGATGCTTTGGAGAAAGTGAAGTTGATTCAGGAGAGGCTCCGCACAGCACAGTCCAGACAGAAGAGTTACGCGGATCAGAAGGCGCGTGATTTATCATTCATGGAGGGAGATAAGGTTCTGTGGAAAGTCTTTCCGATGAAGGGTATTACGAGGTTCAAAAAGAAGGGCAAGCTGAGCCCGAGGTTTATAGGTCCCTTCGAGGTGTTGAGGCCAGTTGGGGAGGTTGCTTATGAGCTTGATTTACCTCCCAGTTTATCGGGAGTTCATCCGGTCTTTCATGTATCCATGCTCCGGAGGTACCACACCGACTTCTCTCACGTGGTTGATTTCAACACTATCCAGTTGGATGAGAAGTTAGGTTACGAGGAAGAGCCAGTTGCTATTATTGGCAGGCAGGATCTCCAGTTGAGGTCCAAGAGAGTTTCTGATGTGAAGGTCCAGTGGAGGGGCCAACCAGCCTAAGAGGCGACCTGGGAGTCCGAGGAGGACATGCGGAGCAGATATCCACATTTATTCAGCACTTTAGGTATGATTCTAGACCCGTTCGAGGATGAACGTTTGTTTAAGAGCTGGAGAATGTAACGACCCGGCCGTTCATTTTGTGTATCAGGACCCCGTTCCCCTAAATGAACCTTCCCATAGTGGCTTATTGTGATTTATGACTTACGGGGACGGGTGGTTCAGGATTCAGAAGCGTTTTGAGTGATATAGGAACATTTGGTTCCTTAAGGTTGGCCTTTAAGGCCAAGTTTGATTTTGGTCAATATTTTGAGTAAACGACCTTGCAATCGAGTTTCGACGGTTCCGGTAGCTTCGTATAATGATTTCGGACTTGGTCGTATGTTCGGGATGGGTTTTGGATGACCCAGGGGCGTTTCGGCGCCCAATATCGAAATTAGAGTTTCCTTAAGTTTGATTTGGGTTGGAATGTGTTTTTGTGTTATCGAGGTCCGAATGGAATTTCGAGATCGGGAATAGTTCTGCTATGTCATTTATGACTTGCTTGCAAATTTTGGTGTCATTCTGAGTAGTATAGGCCTGTTCGGCGCATTGAAAGCAAATTCTAGAACTTTAAGTTCAAAGTTTGATTCCATTTGGTTTTGGGGTCGAATTCTTAGTTTCTTTGTTGTTTTTCACATTTCGTAAATTCGAGCGAGTCTGTATCATGAATACAGACCTTCCAGTTGCTTTGGACGGGGTCCCGAGGGGCTCGGGTGAGTGTCGGACCCCCTCGGAGTTAAATGCAAAACACCAGAATTTATGTGTCTGGTTTCCTTCTATGCGTTCATGGTTGCTTTGCCGCGTTCGCATAGACGGATCTGGGCAGGGTGAAAATTTTCCCTATGTGTTCTCATAGGGTAGGGCATTGGGCCAAACCATCTTAGCCCTTACTCAATGCGTTTGCACCCCCCCCCCCAGCCGCGTTCGCGTAGGTCTAGCCAAGCTAGCCTCGCGTTCATGAAGACCTCTCTGTGTTCGCATAGAAGGCCTCATCAGGCCCTGGCCATTTGTTCATCGCGAACGCACTGCCCCTGATGCGTTCGCATAGAAGGGGCAGCTGGGCAGTGTGTTTTTAAAACGAGACTTAAGCCATTTTTGGGCATTATTTTTCTTCCTTGCGGTGATTTTTGAGCATGCAAGAGAGACAAACAACCTAGCTATTTTGAGGTAAGAACTTCCTACCATAAACTTAGTCTAATACTTGGATTCTTAGGTAGATTACCTCATTAATTAGTGAAAATTTAAGGGTTAGAGTGAAAACCTAGGTTTTATAAAAATTGAAAAATTACCAAGGAATTTTCCATGAAATCACACAAAAATTATATATTAATGATCCTTAGGCTATGGGTAATTGATTCCTTCAAAAATTTCTGGAATCTGAGCATGTGGGCCCGGGGGTATATTTTAGTATTTTTCAAAGTTGAAATAACTAAGTAAAAAGGAGAATTCCATACTTTTGAGTATAAATTGATATATTTGTATAACATTTGGCTAGTTCCGAGTCCTTGGGTGACGAGTTTGGAGTTTTCGGGCGCGTTCTTGACCCGGAGAGTAGGTTCGACACAAGGTGAGTCTCCTTTCTAACCTTGTAAGAGGGAATTGTCCCCATAGGTGATTATGAATAATTGCATGTCCTTATTTGGGGGGGCTACGCACACACGAAGTGACGAGAGTCCGTGCGTAGCTACTACTATGTTATGATGGGTAGTTCTAGGACTCACAAGCATGCTTATATGTGCCTTACATGTGTTCCTAAATTAATCTTGAGTTGCTTATTATCATTGAATTGGCATGAGAATATTAGGAAGCTGTGTTCCATATTATATTGCTTAAGTTCTTGCTTTAAGGTATAATCTATGTTAACTCCTTAATATTGATAATTTTATGTATGTATGCGGCACCCGCGTCATATGTATGATTCATGAGCGGAATATCCCTACTATTATGTCAACCGCGTCGCATGTTCGATTCGCGAGCGGGGTAATAGATGCATCTATGGTTTGAACCATTCTACCCTCGGCAGTGCACATTTATTTTCGCGACGCTTCGGCCGTACGCTTTCGGCCTATTATGTGCTATATGATTTGCTGAGAATTTGTTGTAATGTTATAAACTGTTTCATGTGAAAATGGAATTTAGTACATTATATGCTAGTGAAATTTGACATGCAAAGGTAATTACAGCTATACTTGATATTTTATGTTTTTGTGATTTCTACGATTGTTATGCCTGCTAGTTCCTATTAAATTACGTTATTTAAAAATGTTGGCCCTAGTAAGTATAACGTCTACCTCTCGGCACTACTTCTTCGAGATTAGGCGGGATACTCACTGGGTACATATTTGTGTATGTACTCATGCTACGCTTCTGTACTTAACTGTACAGGCTCTGAGGCAGGTGCATCTGGGTATTCATCCGGAACTCGTCCCTGACGTATATTTGGCGTGGACTTCTCGGTGAGCTGCTTCCCTTGACGTTTTCCTCTGGAAGCACCTTGGAGTTCCTCTTTACTTTTGCTATGTCTGTATTACTTTTCTTCAGACAGTAAGGCAAACTTGTACTTCTTTTGGATACTCATTTCTATTAGATGCACGTAGACCTGTGACGCCAGTTCCTGGCATGCCACGTAGTGGATATTCTTTTCTTTTGGGTTGAAATTATTGGTGATGATTACTACATTTGTTACTCACTTTTGGTTGTCTAAGTCACTTGTTTACTTCAAAATTTGAAATCTAAAAAAAACCTCTCAAGTATGGGAAATTATTTTATAAATTAAAAAGGGATCACTAGTAGATTAAGGTTGGGTTGCCTGACATCAGAGTTGAGTTCCATCGCGACATAAATTGGGATTTGGGTCGTGACACAAAGAAGTAGAAAAAATACATTTAATATAAAAAGGTATATTGCAAAATAATATTTTAATATTTTTTTTTGGGTTTTTCACTCTATATAAGAGAGAAAGATATTTATTTTATGCCACATGCAGTCTCAGAAGTTAATAATTACACTTTGAACAAATTCAGGGGTGTAATGACCCGACCGGGTTTGAGTAATTTTGTGCCATTTTCCTTATTTGATGCTTTACTTATGTGTATTTTAGGTTTCGTGACTTGCGGTAGGTGGTTCATTTGGTTTCGATGAAGTTTAGGGGTGAATTGGGAAACTTATTCCCAAGGTTGGAAGATTAAGTTGAAAGAGTTGACCAGAATTTAGCTTTTACATAGACGACTCGAGAATAGAGTTTTAATGGTTCCAATAACTTCGTATAGTGATTTGGACTTAGGTGTATGTCCGGATTTGAATTTAGATTTGGAGGTCCGGTTGGTTCGGTGTTTTTTGGCGAAAGTTGGAAAGTTGAAGGTTTGAAAGGTTGAGAGGTTTGACTGGGAGTTGACTTTGTTGATATCGAGTTTGGATTTTGGTTTCGAGAGTTGGAATAGGTCTATTGTATCATTTGTGACTTGCATGAAAAATTTGAGGTCATTTACGGCTGTTTAGGCTTGTTCGGCATAAGTTTTAAATTTGGAAAGACCATTAGTTTCCCTAGGCTTGAATTGGGGTGTAATTCGTAGTTTTGATATTTTTTGGTATGATTTGAGACCTCGAGTAGGTTCGTGTTGTGATTTGACTAGTTGATATATTCGGATGGGGTACCGAGGGCCACAAGTGTGTTTCATATGAATGGAAGATCATGATTGGACTTGTTTCATTGCTGAAGGTTCAGACTTATGGTGTTTTTGTATTTGCGGAGGGCTTGGCCATAGGTGTGGCCGTTTGAGCGGAGAAGCAATGAGGAAGGCTGGAAAAGGAAGTCCGCAGATGCGGACCATTGGGCGCAGGTGCACGAGCACATATGCGCAAGTACTTCAGCAGAAGCGGTTGGGGATCCACAGAAGCGGATGGCCGGGGATTAATGAGTTTCCGCATCAACGATGAATTTTCTGCAGATGCAGTGTCCAAGGTGCGACTATATGGGCCGCATGTGCGGTTTTTTTGGACATGATTTAATATCGAGGGTTGGTCTTTTCTTTTAATTTCTGGAATAGTGGAATTCGGCCTAGGGAGATTTTGGGGTGTTTAATTGGTAAGTGTAGTTTATTCAATTTTGGTGTTAGATATTGATTACTCGTTGATTATTACACCTAATTTTCATGAATTAAAGGTGGGATTTGGGCATTTTTAGACTATGTTATTGGAAAGTGAGATTTGATGATTTGTAGTTGGAATTGGATGAAACACATATATTTGGACTCGTATATGAATAAATGCTCGGAATTTGTGAGCATGGTCGAGTTTTGAGGTGCGGGCCAGGAGTTGACTTTATGATTTTGGTTAAAGATCTTAGTTTTATCATTTGGAATTGCTACTTATGGCTTTTATTGATTATATTAAGTTAATTTGGCTAGATTCAGGCCGTCCGGAGGTTGATTCACGTGCGAAGAGCTTCTTAGAGTATTGATTTGACTTACTTGAGGTAAGTATCTTACCTAAACTCGGTTGAGGCACTAGTTGTCTGAGTTATTTGTGATAGCTATGTGCTATGGGTGGCACATGTGTGTGGGATTGAGCCCATGTGATTATATACATGCATTCTTGTATATTTTCTTTCTGGGTGATATGGTTGAACTGGTAGCTTGTGACCACGCCGAGTGGATTGTGATATTGTACCTGTGACCACGCCGGCAGATTGTGATATTGTTCTTTTGACCACGTTGGCGAATTGTGCTATCGTTCTTGTGACCACACCGGGCGTATTGTAAAATTATGCATTTGACCACGTCGAACGGATCAGTGATATTGAGCATTTGACCACGTCGGACGGATTATGATATTGAGCCCGTGACCACGCCGGGCAGAGTATGACTATTGCATGTGACTACGTCGTGTAGCGTTTGGATATGGATCCATCCCTTTTTGGTCACCCTCTCATGTGACCTCTTGATGGTGTACACACGGATTTGAAGAAAACTGATCAGTGGATTGGTACCGTTATGAAAATTCTGAGAAAATCTGGCCAGTGTTGTTTGGTTATTGCATTTCGTCTTTACTTACACTTTCCTTGGTTATCTACTCGATTGACTTGCATATCATCTTTATATGTTGGGTTATTGACTTAGCATAGTACTTGAGAAACTGTGTACACCAACATTATTCTTTCTATGCTTTATGACTTAATTATGTTATTGTGTTAGCCTGTTTTGGGGAATTTATCACGTATTGGCACTATTATGCTATATAAAGAGCCACTTTGGACATTAAAAAAAATTTCCTTTTTTTTCAAAAAAAACATCACTTCAAAAACAACCCAAACTGAAATTTATGTCCAAACACAACTCTAAATTTCAAATATCATTTTCACTTGAAATTTTTTTCCTCATTTTTTAGAATTTTACAATTCTTATGTCCAAACGCCTACTAAGATTTTAGACTTATGTTAATTCTATCATTTTTGCTATTATGATTCATTACTATTATGTCTGGCTTGCCTAGCAATTGCGTTAGGCGCCATCACAATTGATTGGGGTTTGCATCGTGACAAAGGGTATGCAAGAACCCGCAAACTTTAAAGTCGTAATTGAAACAAGGGACAAGTTTGAGGTGGTCCTTGATGTATTATCCCTTATCTACTATTGATACTAAAATCTTGATTAAATCAATTAAACGGTCAATCAAGATGCAAGTAGTCAAGAATCTAATTAACAAATTCAAAATGGACAAAAGATACCAATAATGTCTATCAATAATATCAATCATATTTTGCAGAAGTGAGAAGCATTACTTCACTTCAAGATTGAATTATGTTATATACATTGATAATACTAAGATTGTTTACACTATCAGCAAATTTTAACCATGATTACAGCTTACTTACCAATTATAATAGCCTATTAATGGTTATTTTAAAAAAGTACTTTGTACTTTATAAGTAGCCATATTGTGCAAGTGTTGTTTACACTATTTATACATAGAATTTAAACTCTTTCTCTTTTACAAGATTAGATAGGAAGGGCGTAGACCTAACCGGGTTCTAGTCACTGAATTCAAACTCTTAATACTATGACTCAAATATTAATCACTTGACCACTATATTGTTCTTTGTGTTGTGAGATGGTTTGCGTATATGACTAGTAGTTTGGTATCACAATGATGCAAATATGTTAGAATACATATGTATCAATATCCATCTATCTACCTATCTATCTATATCTATATTTATACTATATTAAAAGCACGAAAGTCCTTAGCAAATTATCGTTCGCTTTTTTTACCCTTTAAAAATAAATTTTATATTGGACAAACTTGTCATTTAATTATGCTCCTAATATCTAGGATTTTAATATCAATTAAAATTTTATCTATTCCTAATATTTAGGATTTTAGCGTTAACTAAAATTGGGGTCATTAAATCTTTCCTTATTTGGTATCGAGTAGTAACCTCTAATACTTAGGGAGTTAAATCCCTACAAAATCTATAAATATTTTATAATTAAATAACAAACGTGCATCCACCTCAAGCTTTCTGCAAAATTATATAAATCAAGACAAATTTCATAAGTCATTTATGTTCAAAGAAAATGACAGTGGGCCACAAGAAACAACTTATAAATCCAGTATGTAGATTTAATTAAATGCATTATGTGAAGTAAACATTTAAATTCTAAACTCATCGCTCATACTTAATTACTTTAAAGGCATGTTTTTTTCACAATTTTATATATCATTCATATTATTTCTATTTATGTTGTTAAGGTTTTTCTCACATGTTTCTATATATTATAATAATCTGTTCAAGTTAATATTTCTTTTGCCGGATCCATACTTACAAAAAAATGGAAAATTATTTGCAAAATTAATAATTGTACATTTTGATTTCAATTTTCATAAATATCTATCATTTATTTCATGTTCATGAGAAGATAGAGTTTACTGCTATTAGATGTAGTTATATCAAAACTATATTAAAAGCACGAAGGCCCTTAGCGAAATGTCGTATTAAGGACTTTAGTTATTTTCCAATATTTAAAACTTCTAAATTAACTAAATTTTCTATATTAAAGTTTTTCTTATTTGAACTATGTAAAATAAAAAAAAATTGACGCATCATAATACGATTTTTAGGCTTAAAAGCTCAAGGAAAAACATTACACATTCACATTAATAAGACTTCTAGCCACATAGGTTAAACGAAAAGTTTCGAAACACTCGACACTTCTTTGATATTTAAGAGTCCTTTTTTTAACCTAAAAACGTGATTAATGAAACCATTTCATTACCCCAAAAAAAAGAAAAAAAAGGAGCCCATTTCTTTGTTAATAAAATATTTACAGATTTATTATTTATAGATATAATTTTAAAGGAATGGTTCACAATTACATAATAGCATTATATACTTCCAATAAGCTATTAGTAAATTAGAAAATAATTCAATAATCTAAACCTTACTAAAAGAACGTTAATGAATATAAATATTTATAAGTTGTTATTCACCAAACACTAACTATTAAGTAATAAGTTGCATTACCTACAAATACGAAAAAAATATTTTCAAACAAATAAAATGAAAATCAAGATTTGAAGAAAAATTATAAAGAATTTAATAATGAAGATCTAAACAAAATTATAACATGAAGAATGTTTGGACGAGAGGTTCTATTAAATTCACTTCCATAACGTAATATAGTGTTTTCAATTTCTGAAATACAATTAATTAAGAGAGATTCTGATAAGTCATAAGATTGTTAATGAATTTTTTATGATCAAGAAAGCTAATTACACAATGTAGCACACAAATTGTGGTACGAGCCCGTGTATAGGACATTGGGCACATACCAAGCATTTCACGAGTGTCTTGCCCCGTCCTAGTCCTTATTTTTCCTAACCGCCATTTGGCAAATAGAAATAAAAATAATTTGTAATAGTAAAAAAAAAAAATCAAAGTTAAAACATTCTTCAACTTTTTATCTTTTGAATCCTTTTTAATTTTAAAAAATGTTGGAAGTTTAGATTAGGATTTAAACATAATCTAGATTCTACTGTCTTATTTAATACATGATCATAATTCTTTTGTTATAACATGATTATAACATTTGCTCTTCGTTAAGTTTATATGTATAATATTTTAAAATGACACTCTACAACAAAAATAAATATATAGAAGAGAAAGATAGACTAATAAGAGAGAGAATTAAAGGAAACAATCAGATAACTTCGGTAATTGGCGGAAATACAATCACAATAAATCATATTTTCATTTATCGAGCTAGCTAAATAAGATAATTGTACATAATTTTTAGGAACTTATATTTTCTTAAAATTATTTTAATACAAACATATTATTTAATAATATTTATGTGATTTCTTAAAAAAATTATATACTCACTGATATGAGTACACGCGGATAACGCGTACCATAAGACAAGTAAAATTAAAACGACATACTTCAAAGTCCAAAATTGTACGAAAAATTATTTACGTCTGAAGTTAACTAATACTAATCAAAAAAATTAAATACGAATCTCACTTAAATAATAACAATGTAAAGCTGAATGATCGGTATAAACTTTTAATCCAAATTGCAAGTGGTTCTCTTGGAATAAATAAAATGTTCCTTCATTAATAAATGAGTATATTTAAGTTAAGGCTATGAGGAGTCTATGGAGAACATTTTCTATCGTAATTAAGTTAGCTAAATAGGATAAATTATATTATTTTCTTGGACTTTTATTATATATATATAACTAAAAACACAATTTTTTATAATATTTTAAAATTTTTTACTCATGGATGAGACTAGTTTAAACAAAAGGAAGAAATACAAGAAACATGATTACTCGTTGGCCCAAACAGGATGGAGAAAAAATATAAGTAGACAATATTTAAGAAAATTTTCCAAATACTTAGCATCATTAGGTATTTTACATAACAGGCAGCTTAATAAATATATCCCTTAGCAGGAAGCTATAAATATGGACCAAGAATCACATTTAAAAAGAAGACCACAGACCATTTAATTCCTTAAAAAAAGGTCCAAAGCAGTTCAATTTCTTTTCAATTCTTTCCTTAAGTCTTCCTAAATTAGTGCCAGAAATGAGGAGATAATTCATGAAGAAGTTGAATTTCACCTAACTTGGTAACCAGCTATGCTTTTCTCTTTGCATCCGTTCATATATGAGATTTATTTTTAATTGCATAGAATAAGTATATATACATGATATTATAATAGTATATAATTACATACAAAATTTATTTTGTTGGTATAAATTTTTATTTTAATTGTATATCAACATCAATTTTAACACAGTAAATTATGTATGAGATTTATTCTGTTGTTATAAGGTGTTATTTTTAATTGTATATCAACATAAATTTTTACATAGTATAATGATGGTATTAAATAGTTTATAAATTATAATGATATTTTTAGTACATTAGCATACATAGTATAGTTATCCTTCAGCCGTTGTATAGATTGTGTTTTAACGTAAAAATTGTAGATAATTAAATATATATACATAGAATAAGTATATACATGATAATATAATAGTATATAATTATATTCGGTATAATATATGTATAAATAGTATACATGACATATTTTATTTATACCATTCATATAAATACATCGAGTACTAGAGATTTTCAGAGAATATTTGAATGCTAATTTAAGAGAGAGAGAGATATTTAAATGTTAGATCAAGCAACTAAAATTTAGATAACTAAGGATAAAATTGATCCCGTAATTCGTGTTACTCATTAATTGTACATCTAACCTTTGTAATATGCTAGTATCGTAAAAGAATATGCTATATATGAAATAAACCAAAAATGATATTATTTTTTAAAATACTTTTCAAAAGATGCTCCGTCATGTATTTTTCTCATTATAATGACCATGGCTACCTGAGAAACCAAATCATGAACTGAGAGAATAACGTAAATTTGCAATTACTCCACATAAAAACATACCAAAATGTTAAGACAATTTCAATTCAACTTCCATATAAGTTGTTAAGGCAATGGTTACTGTAGTATTTTTAATGATGGTGAAGTGTGAAGACAATTCCGGTAAAGACGAAACAACTTCAACTTGGACCACCAGTCACCAAAGTATAACCAAGTTATTCTTTAAGTATTGCATTAGGCTAGAGACTATAAACAAGATTTGAGGGAAAAGTGATGCTTGTTTCATGTGTCATCTCCCTCAAAATAAGCATTAACACTCTTTGAAGGCACCATTTGAGAATAAAGAAACTCTATCTTGAAATGTAGTAAATGACTTCAAATAAAATACTAATCAATAACAAACAAAGCATGGTTTGCCATAAGAATAGTAGTATATAGCTTTTACAAGTTAGTTACCAAAGGAAATGAAAAACCAAGCTTGATTAACGAGGTGCCTTCTTCTTCCCAGCAATTGCAACTTTCTTTCCCTTCAAAGTACGGCAATTGTTCTTTGTTCGCTGTCCTCTGCAAGGCAATCCTTGGATATGCCTTACCCCTCTGTAGCACTGAATCTCCTTCAATCTCCTAATGGCAAGAGCATTGAATCTCCTCTGAAACCAACATCACTAGTATATCATTTCCCCATTTCAAATAGTAAGTGTCGAATAATAACCAGTTTAATATATGAGAATGACAAGGAACATCGTCACAAGTATACTTTCTGTGCACATAAACATTTCCAGAAGAAGTGTTTTTCCATAAGAACTATTTTAACTTGGGGGTTAGGTGGTGGAAGCTGTAGAGGCCATGATCCAACATATCCAAACACCACTTATCATATGCGTAGTAAATTTACACAAAGACACCAAAGTGACATCACACAGTGTATGTCGTTAATTTTGTTTTTACTATTCCAACCAAAGAAGACGGGGAAAAAACACAAATAAACAAGGACAAGAAGCTTCCACAATTTGAAATACAACGAAAATCTGAAATGGACCGGAGAGGGTGAAAGAGAGCAGCTTCCCCCCAGCCAAACAATTTTACTTCAATGACTTCCCTTCCAATAGTATCTTTTACAAATCAAATAAGTATAACACGCATAAGGAAACCAATACTGTAGGTCCACAAGAAAACCTTTACGAAGGTAGCTGCTACTACTGTAACATCTCTACTAATTAGAAACCAAGCATTAAAGTTCGCATTAAGAAATAGATCATGTACATAAGATTTCTTTGTCTTTTTTGTGTTTTAGCATTTATTCTTCCATTGACTACAGGGAGGCATTACTAAATGAACTAAAGTTTAAAGCATGCGAGCCATTGAGGCAAACAATAATTGGACAATAAGAAAGCAAGTTACTAGGTATCCATTCTTTACTAATTCCGTCGTCATTTGTTTGTTCATTGGCGTCTTTAGAGAAAATCATAAAGTCCCGTTATTTGGTTGAAGTTATGGAGAATAAAGATTGATTTGAGCCATCCTCTAAGTGAGTCCGCGCAAAGTTAGATATGAACTAATTCCTAGCAAATGCTAATTTACATATTTTTGGGGGATAAGTAGACACTTCCCTACAAAATGCTACTTTGAGTTAAAATATGGTTTTCAGTTCCAATAAACAACTTGACATTTTAAAATTTGGGCAGAAAAAATGATTGCCCCACTGAAGTAAAGTTCTGACTCCATGAAAAGGTTAGCCAAACTTTAAGGCACAAACCATTGAGAAACTGCAGTCAAAACCAAAACGCGTACTCCAATTAAAAGCAAGATGGCTACAATACTTGGTCTGATCAAAATAATTTTAAGATATCGTTTTCAGCTTCAGTATGCTACTTCACATGTAAAAATCGGATTAAAGGTTTGGTTCAAGATACCCTTCTAGCGAAACATTCTTGTAGCTCAATTAAATTGTACTGTATTACTTAAAAAACCAAATGGCACATTGAAACAAGCCACACTACAAAGTATCAAGAACCTCAACCACACCAAGGCAACATGAAATAGAGATACCAAATCGACTTACCTAAGTATATAAGTTTCATTTAGCTTAATCACATTTCCATGAAAACAAACAAACACTTTAAAATAAGAGCAAGGAAACTCACGAGGTCGCCTTCGATCATGTATTTGGAGACTTCATCACGGAGAGTGATAAGCTCCTCTTCAGAAAAGTCCTTCATAATCTTGTTTTCAATTTGAAGGTCTACCAGAATCTGGCGTGCACTGGTGCGGCCAATGCCATGAATGTATTGCAAGGAAAACTCTACCCTTTTGTTGTTTGGTATCTCCACTCCTCCCACACGCACACACTTTATACTCAACCCTCCAATCTACAAACAGAAGACATTTCACTTCCAACTCAAAACAGTCATAAAATAGAAATTTCAGCAAAGCCAATTCAATTCCAACTCAAAGAAGTCATAAATATGAAAACTTTAGCAAAACCCATTTCAATTCCAACTCAAGAAACAGAAAAATGGAAACTTCAGAAAAACCCATTTCAATTACAACTCCAAAATGTTCAAATAAATGGAAACTTTAGCAACAACCCATGTTTGGTTACTGGAAAAAAAATTAAGGAAAGCAAAGGGAGTCAAGTGTACCTTGGGAAAAGATGTGGGAGTTGAGAAAGAAAGAGAATTGTGCTTGGAGATTGCAGAAGTGTTGCAGATAAGGGAGAGCGAAGGTAGTACAGGAGTTGCTAGTGCTTGTGCCATTCTTGAAATTTTGATGAAGAAATAAGAGGAGAAGATGGAGCGTTTTCTCTTATCCTTTTGGGGAAACAGGATAGGAATGGAGTTGTTTTCTATGGTTTTCTAATATGGAGCCCCGGTTTGGAAATAATGTTTTTTTCAAAAGGAAATTGGAACAAAATTTAACTTTTAATGACTAAAATCTCATAATTCAAAATTTACTTTTTTCCCATAATTGGGAAAAATATATTCTTACCGTTTGTAATTTATCAATATGAGGAAATGGACTTTCATGGCAATTTATAATGTTGAAATTAAGATTGTGTCCTTTTTAAATCTCGTATATGTAAAAGATTAAAGACCGCATACATTTCACTTTTCCCAGACATCATTTGTGAGAATTTACTTTATTATTGTTGTTATGTGTAAAAGATAGATCTATTATGTGTAAAAGCAAATATGTGTATGTAAAAAAAGAAATTAGATCATAAAACTAAAATTTTTTTGTAAAGACCCACAAAATTTAACTATAGATGCTATACGTTTATCTTTGCGTGCATAAAAGACTTTCATAGTTATCTTTGTATACTGTCAAATGAGCTCGTCCGATTTTGTATGATTAATCGAGACCAGGATGGTAGGCCAAGGATTAGTCTCGTGTTACGTCAGATCGCAACATGAAGATTTATTACCAAGCTCATAATTCGAGGACCAGTCGAGACCGAGACCATTCGAGGACGAGATCGAACAAGATAGGCATTGAGCAAGACCGAAGAAAGCGTTCTAAGTCGAATAACGGAAAGCCGAGATATCCATGATCGAGCAAGGATCGTTGCGGAAATCTCGGCACGTATCAAATCAAGAACGATTATTTAGCCAATCATGAGATTTCCTTCTGTATTTAAAATTGTACCATAAGTAAAACTCTCTTACTATATAAATGGGAGTTCTAGTCATTCTGTAATCATCATATTCACGCACAACAAAGCAAATACAATATATTTTCTCTCTTAAGCTCTCTTATCTGCTGCTCAGTTCATCTTTTTTAATTATACATTCATTTGGTTCGAGGGTGGTCAAGCTCGAGGGCCAAGCTGCATTTTACATCAGTTTGCTTTATTTCGTAATCAATTTCTAGCATTAATTTTCATATTCATCAATTTGTGCCAAGTGAATTCACGTATCCTTAAAACCACTTATAAATTTAATTGTTATCCAATTTTAAGGGTAAACAGTTTGGCGCCCCCCATGGGTTAAGGATAATAGTGATTGTCTGGTACTAATTCCTATAACACATACTGTTTCACGCTTGTTCTTGTAAGTATTTTTGATTTCAGGATCAGCATGTCGAACTCTCAAACAGTACCCACACACGCCGATAATGGCCTTGGTTTACACGGAGAAAATGACAACATAGCTGCCCTAGGGAACAAGGTACCTTAGGCCGACCTCGAAGGAGTACCGATTGCAGACCCCATCGACGTCAGTTCCCATTTTGCCCTAAATGCAAATTTGGGCGTCAACCCCGAAAATAGCGTCTGCAGAGATGTTCGATCAGCCGGTCAGAAAACACAGGGCGGTGAATACGGCGGAGTCAACCTTTGATTAATATTTGAACTGTTGTAGGCTTAACAAGCTGCCATAGCACAACTCCAAAATCAGAATCACACACCGAGTAGGGCCGACCCGAGCCCTCACTAGAAGTTGTTCACAGAGTCGAACAAGTACCGGAGAGGTCAAAAGTGAATGATTCGGGGACTGACTCCGCTATTATGAAAATACTCTAGGAGCTCACAAGGCAAATTGAATTAGTAGAGAAGAAGATTGAAGCAAATGATAAGAAAGTAGAAACGTATAACTCCCGAGTTGATCAAATTTCGGGGGCACCACCGGTTCTGAAAGGTTTAGATTCAAAGAAGTTCGTACAAAAGTCTTTCCCCCCGAGCGCGGCTCCTAAGCCCATCCCAAAGAAATTTTGCATGCCAGAAATATCCAAGTATAATGGAACTACTGACCCCAATGAGCATGTCACTTCTTACACATGCACGATAAAGGGGAACGATTTAGAGGATGATGAGATTGAGTCTATTTTGCTGAAGAAGTTCGGAGAAACTTTATCGAAGGGGGCAATGATATGGTACCATAATTTGCCGTCCAACTCCATTGATTCATTTGTCATGCTCGCAGATTCCTTCGTCAAAGCGCACGCCGGAGCCATAAAATTCGATACTAGGAAGTCGAACCTCTTCAAAGTGAAGCAGAAAGACAACGAGATGCTCAAATAGTTCGTATTTCGGTTCTAGATGGAACGTATGGACCTATCCTCGGTTACAGATGATATGGTCATCCAGGATTTTACTCAAGGGCTAAATATACGAAGTTCGGTGGCCTCACGACAGTTAAAGCAGAATTTGATCGAATACCCAGCCGTAACCTGGGCCGATGTTCACAATCGGTACCAATCAAAAATCAGGGTCGAGGATGATCAGTTGGGAACTCCTTCCGGGTTCGTTTATCCAAACAGGCCTGTCGGCAGAATTCAAAGGGATATCAACAGAGAACCACGCTCGAACAGAGATCGGTATCAACCATACAGTGGAGATCGGAGAAACAACGGTCCTGGACGCAACCCTGTTTGAAGTGATCGAAGAAATAATCGATGACAGAGCTCCCGAGGGCTCATGAGTAAGAATGGTTTCGACAGAAATGTCGAGCTCACAAAAGCACCACGACTATCGGAATACAACTCCAACGTTGATGCATCAGCTATTGTATTGTCCATTGGGCGGATCAAAGACACCAGGTCGCCCCAACCCCTACAGAACGATCCGGCCCATAGAATCCAAATCAAATATGTAAATATCATGGAAATCATGGTCATAGAACAAGAAGACTGCAAACAGCTGAGGGAGGAGATAGCTCGTTTGTTTAACGAGGGTCATCTTCGAGAATTATTGAGCGACCGAGTTAAGAACCACTTCAGAGACAGGGATGCAAACCGAAAGAATGAACAAGAAGAACCACAACACGTAATTCACATGATCGTTGGTGGGGTCGACATTCCATAGGTACCCGTATTCAAGCGCACCAAAGTGTCGATCACGAGGGAAAAACGAACTCGGGATTATATACTGGAAGGGACCTTGTCTTTCAATGATGAGGATGTAGAGGGGATCTCACAACCCCACAACAACGCACTGGTAATATATGTTCTTATGAATAAAATTCAAGTTAAACGTGTTTTGATTGATCCAGGCAGCTCAACCAACATCATTCGATCGAGGGTCGTAGAACAGCTCGGCCTAAAGGATCAAATTGTGCCCGCATCTCGAGTTCTTAACGACTTCAACATAGCGAGTGAAACTACCAAAGGTGAAATTACTTTGCCAATGAACGTTTCCGGGACCATCCAAGAAAAAACGTTCCATGTGATCGAAGGTGATATGAGGTACAACGCTCTGCTCAGAAGGCCTTGGATCCATAACATGAGGGCAGTACCCTCGACCCTTCACCAAGTTCTGATGTTCCCGACATCGGAGGAATCAAAAAAGTATATATGGAGCAAGTCGCCGCCAAGGAGATGTTTGCAGTCGATGAAGTGATATCGGTATCGGCACTCTCGTCAGCAAAGGAATCAGAGTTGAACGGAAAGAAGGAGGCCAAATAGAAACCACAGACACCGACCTCGACCCAATTTCAGGAGCAAGGGATCAACGAGGATGACGACTATTGTATCCCTCGATCCTTCATAATTCCCGGTGACTTTGACGCCAACAAGTCAACGATCAAAGAGCTGAAATAAGTCACGTTGACCGACCATCAGCCCGAACGAAAAGTATACCTTGGGCAAGGGGCTAACCCCTGAGCTCAAGAACAAACTTATTCATTTCCTTGAAGCTAATATGGATTGCTTTGCCTAGTCCCATCTCGATATGACAGGGATCCCACCATAAATCACTAACCATCGATTACGCCTGGGCTCGAAGTTCCGTCTGTTAAAGCAAAAAAGAAGGCCCCAATCCGAGGTTAAGCACACATTCATCAAGGACGAGGTAACCAAACTTCTCAAAATAGGGTCCATTCGGGAAGTAAAATATCCTGAGTGGTTAGCGAACGTCGTAGTAGTCCCTAAGAAGGAAAATAAACCTAGAATGCGCGTAGATTATAAAGACTTGAAAAAAGCATGTCCTAAATATTCCTTTCCTTTGCCTAATATCGATCCTTTGCCTAATATCGATCGTATGATCGATTCCACGGCCGACCACAAGATTCTCAATTTTCTCGATGCCTACTCCGAGTACAACCAAATACATGTGAACTTGGAGGATTAGGAAAAGGCCTCATTTATCACCAAATATGGCACCTACTGTTATAATGTAATGTCGTTCGGACTAAAAAATGCTGGTGCAACCTATCAACGCCTAGTAAACCGAATGTTCGAAGAACAAATAGGAAAATCAACGGAACTTTATATTGATGACATGCTAGTTAAGTCTATGCGAGCAGAGGAACATTTGAAACATTTACAAGAGACTTTCGATATACTGAGAAAGTACAATATGAAGCTCAACCCAAAGTGTGCGTTCGGGGTCGACTCGGGCAAGTTCCTTAGATTCATGGTATCTAATTGGGGGATCGAGATCAACCACGATAAAATCAAAGTTATCGAGGATATCACGATCGTAGATAATGTCAAGGTCGTACAAAGGCTAACAGGGCACATAGCCGCCCCAGGGCAATTCATTTCGAGGTCCTCGGATAGGAGTCACCGGTTCTTCTCACTGCTTAAGAAGAAGAGTAGCTTTACATGGACTCCGGAATGCCAATAGGCCTTGGAGAAGCTAAAACGATATTTATCAAGCCCGCCACTGCTTCACACCCCGAAAGCGGACGAGCAACTCTACTTGTACTTGGCAGTCTCAGAAATAACGATAAATGGAGTCCTAGTCCGAGAAGAACAAGGTACGCAATTCCCTGTTTATTATGTTAGTCGGACCTTAGGTGAGGCCGAAACCAGATATCCACACTTGGAAAAATTAGCGCTTTCTTTGATAAGCGCCTCTAGGAAATTAAAATCATATTTCAAATGTCATCCAATATGTGTTGTAACGACCTATCCTCTTCGTAATATTTTGCACAAACCCGAGCTTTCGGGTCGATTTGACAAATGGGTCGTTGAGATCAGTGGGTATGCCATCGAGTATCGACCCCGAACCTCCATCAAGTCTCAAATCTTGGCAGACTTCGTGGCCGATTTCACGCCATCCCTCTTACCCAAGGTTGAAAGAGATTTATTAATAAAATCGGGTACATCTTCGGTTGTATGGATCCTCTTCACAGACAGTGCTTCAAACGTGAAAGGGCCCGGGATGGGTATTGTTTTAAAACCACCCACGGGTAATATTATTAGACAATCTATCAAGACTTCGAAATTAACTAACAATGAGGCCGAGTATGAGGCCATGCTTGCAGGTCTCGAGTTGGCTAAAATCTTGGGATCAGAGATCATCGAGGCCAAATGTGATTCCCTCCTCGTGGTAAACCAAGTTAACAAAACTTTCGAAGTACGAGAAGACCGAATGCAAATGTACTTGGATAAACTAAATGTACATTTACATCGATTTAAAGAATGGACATTACAACATGTACCTCGAG
Source organism: Nicotiana knightiana (assembly GCA_005239525.1). Taxonomy (NCBI): domain Eukaryota; kingdom Viridiplantae; phylum Streptophyta; class Magnoliopsida; order Solanales; family Solanaceae; genus Nicotiana; species Nicotiana knightiana. The sequence goes on along the minus strand of ML434900.1, from coordinate 11,427 downwards.
AACAAAACAGCGAGGCTGACGCTCTTGAAAACTTGGGGTCATCGGTCAAAGACAACGAACTCAACTCGGGGACTATCATACAACTCATGAGATCGGTGATCGAAGAAGGCCACGTCAAAATAAACTCTACAAGTCTGACCTGGAACTAGAGAAACAAGTACATAGAGTGCTTAAAGAACAGGAAACTTCCATCAGATCCAAAGGGATTGAGAGCTCTACGTACGAAGTCAGCACGGTTCACTTTGTCCGAAGACGGAACACTGTTTAGAAGGATGTTTGATGGACCATTTGGAATATTTTTGGGACCGAGAGATACCGAATACGTCCTACGGGAAATTCACTAGGGCACTTGCGAAAATCATTTCGGTGTCGAGTCGTTGGTCCACAAAGTAATCAGAGTAGGATATTATTAGATTGACATGGAGAAAGATTCAAAGGAATTTGTTCGAAAGTGCGACAAATGTCAAAGGTATGTGCTAATGATTCACCAGCCCAGAGAGCAGCTCCACTCGGTCTTATCCCCATGTCCGTTCATGAAATGAGGAATGGACATTGTTAGCCCTCTTCCAACGGTCCCAGGTAAAGCTTAGTTTATTAAATTTATGACCGATTATGTTTCTAAGTGGGTTGAAGCACATGCTTTCGAGAAAGTAAGAGAAAAGGAAGTCATATACTTCATTTGGGACCACATTATATGTCGATTCGGGATGCGTGCCGAGATTGTATGTGATAATGGAAAGTAATTCGTTGGCAGCAAGGTGACTAAGTTTCTCGAGGATAACAAAATCAAAAGGATTTTATCGACAGAGTATCATCCCAGTGGGACCGGACAAGCCGAATCGACCAACAAAACCATGATTCAGAATCTTAAGAAGAGATTTACCGACGCTAAAGGAAAGTGGAGAGAGATACTGCCCGAGGTTCTTTGGGTGTACCGCACAACGTCGAAGTCTAGTACGGAGCAGCGCCATTCTCGTTAGTCTATGGTGCCGAAGCTCTTATCCTGGTCGAGGTCGGAGAACCTAGCCTCAGGTTCCAATATGCAATAGAAGAATCGAATCACAAGGCAATGAATACGAGCCTAGAGTTGTTGGATGAAAGACGCGAAGCCACCCTCATTCAATTGGCCGCACCAAAACAGCGGATCGAAAGGTACTACAATCGAAGAGCCAATCTTCAGCATTTTAACATCGGGGACTTGGTGCTAAGAAAAGTCACCCTCAACACCCGGAATCCGAATGAAGGAAAATTGGGTCCGAACTGGGAAAGACCATATCAGGTCCTCAAAATCATTGGAAAAGATCCTACAAGCTCGGCACCATAAACGTCAAACAATTACAGAGCAATTGGAACGCATCGCTCCTAAAATGACACTACTACTAAGGTACGCCACTTCCATTTTCATTTATATTTTAAACTAACTCTTGCAGGCGTTCGATTAGAAACATCGATGGATTCTTCAACACGAAGTTTTTAGTTCTGAAAGCACGCGTTTCATTCTTTTTCCCTTAGACCGATTTTGTCCCAAATGGGTTTTCCGGCGAGGTTTTCAATGAGGCAACCAATGATCGTGCTAACTTAGAACAATTTAACAGTATCCAAGGTTTCTTTATAATCAACCTCGAATACTGGGGGGCATTTCCCTCAAATGTCAACATTGTTGCGAGGAAATTACTTCATGGCAACAGTATCTCGATAGGTAAATTTTTGTAAGAGCCAAACGGTCAAATGAACTGTGCCCGTATAGGTTTCTCGAGCCCTGACACCAAACATGTACGCATGTATAATCATTTATAAAGAGAAGTATTTTTCCTTACCGACATCTCATGCCTTAGAAAAGTTTTCTACTTTATAATTTCATACTCTTGATCTATTATGTAAACAAGATTAAGGGCCGATCATAATTGGAGTTCAGATAACTACCCCCACGCTCGGGGACTGCCGTCCAAAAAATAGACGAGATCAAATTATTAAAACTTCGAGACCATAAGACCTTAAAAGCAATCCTCGATTTTTATAGGACACAGTCACCCCACTCGGGGACTGACACTTCGAGCAAGCTCGAAGTAAAACGGGAAAATAAGCCCAAGAGGAAATCCTGAACTAAAGAGGTACAGCCGAATTAACACGGTTCAGAGACGTCCAAATTTCGTAACAAAACAGGCTTTCGAATTTTTTTCATAAACCGGTTAAAAAGACTAGCCCCGGCAAAATCATAAAGGGCTTCAATAATATCAATCCTGGAAAACTCTAATAAGTACAAAAATTGTTTGAACTCTCGAAAAATTCCTTATATCATGCTAAGGCATTGAAAATTTTACAAATACAAATGATAAAAAACTTTTTCAAGTCGAAAAGGGGAGAAATCCATAAACAATCATTTACTAAGGCCATATCGGCCTAATACAAAAGTCTAAGGGTTGTTTTTTGCTTTGAGTTCGAGAGACCATCATCGCTCAAATAAAAACTCTAAGGGTTACCTTACTTCGAGTTCGAGCTAGAACTTACTCGATAGTAAAAGCTATACTAGTTCGGTTTCGATTGAATTGCCTAAACCTCAGACCTTAGAATACAATTTCATAAGGCAGAAATGTAGTAAATGAATACAATTTCACAAGGCATAAAGGAAGAAAATTCTTATATATATATATATGTCAAAATCATTTACAAGGACAACATAGCCCGATCAAAATCCTTTACAAATGGCCCGAAAGTAGCCTCAAAGAAAAGGTAAATACAAAAGAAAAGAGCAAAATACTAAGGCCTTTGGAGCTTGGTCTTCGTCGGAAATGGCGTCCTCATCCTCGAGATCTTCTTCTTCTTGCGCATCGGAGTCATCCTTGGGGAAGGCCAACCTCCGAGCCTGTTGTTCCTCTGCTCGGGCGTTATCAACCTCAGCCGCGATATTAAAATCTTGGGCTTAAGCATCTTCTAGGGCCTCCCTCCGAGCTTTCCACTTCGCATGATCGATTATGCTCATGGCTTTGGTTTGGATGCCTCGACATCAGCTTTGAGCTGGGACACCTTTTCATCGGCCTGGATGCCGGCCTTGACCATCTCAGATTTAGCCTCCTCGAGTTTGCTGCTGGCCGAATCCAGCTGAGACTGGAGCTCTTTGATCCTCTCGGTTTGCACTGAGTTCTTCTCTTTTTCAGCCTGAAGCTGAGTCTCTCGATTCCAACTGAGCTTGAACGACATCCTTCATAGCAGCCAAGATGTCCATACTCCCTTTAAAGACATCAGCCTCGGCCTGAACGTCGTCCACTTGCTTGCTGAGCTGGTCGATTTTCTTGAGCCTCTGTCGAATATGCAGAATTGGATCGTCTCTAGCTCAGCATCACTATCGTGGAGCGTTCAGAATACCTGTTCGGCCATGTCGGCATGCTCCTCCTGAGTTGCGACCAGATCAGCCTGGAGTCTTTCGTTGAGGAGCCGATAAGTATCATTCTTCTCAACAAGGCCCCAGACTTCGGCCTTGTGCTCCTCTCAAAATCTCACAAAGACTTCATAGTGCAACACCGAAGCCTATAAAGGAAAAAAGAAAAAGGAGTTAAGAACAAACTACAAGTACAAAACGAGTACGAAGTAGAGTTCGAAGGTTACCCGATTTAGTGTGTGTTGGGCCTCATTGAACAGGCAAGCGACCCCCACGGGAAAAAGGAGTTAAGAACAAACTACAAGTACAAAACGAGTACGAAGTAGAGTTCGAAGGTTACCCGATTTAGTGTGTGTTGGGCCTCATTGAACAGGCAAGCGACCCCCACGGGAAAAAGGAGTTAAGAACAAACTACAAGTACAAAACGAGTACGAAGTAGAGTTCGAAGGTTACCCAATTTAGTGCATGTTGGGCCTCATTGAACAGGCAAGCGACCTCNGGGGGGGGGGGGGAGACTTGAGCATCTTCGGGGACGGCCAACACTAGATGTCGTTTGCAGTTGGGATCGGCACATGGAGCTGGAAATTGATCTACCAGCTTCGAGCTTGATGGAGACCTGGTTGTCCCCATCGATGACACCTTCTTCGGCACTGATTGGTCACCAAAACCAGGGATCTCTTCAGAAGTGGTCGCCTCAATCCCATAAAAAAGTTGTGGAGATCTACTCGCTACCTGTCCAACATGTTTGCTTCTTGAATCATAGCATCGGAAATCTAGGGCGAATCCGAGATGTTGACCACACTGGGTTCGACCCCAGGAACCTCTTCTGATGCTTGGGGAGTCTTGCTTTGAAGCTCTACTTCTCCCGTCTTCGATGGGGACGTAATGGCTTCTGGCTCAGGAACCTCGATCGAAGCTCCTTCGTTGATTACCTCCGGTTCAGAGGACTTCCGTGCCGAAAAGGCAACCGTCGGGCGAGTCACCAGACCGGTCTCTTCTTTTTCTTCTTCTTCTTCTTCTTCCTCTTCCGACTCATCCCGTAGTCGGTGAACTGACTCCACAGATAGAGAAATAACATTCTCTTAGGCTTACGCAGATTCTTCTTTGGCCTCTTCTTTTCCGAGCCCAACGGACTCGGGGCCCTTTTTCTTTTTTTCTCCTTGACCGACTTCGGAGCTGATGGTTGTGAGAGGATTTATTCATCATCGGTAGGAGGTATCATCGGGACATCTTTCCCGAGACCTACAAAGGAAGGGAAGCAAGTTAGCTAAGAAAGGAAAAATTTTGAAGTAAAAAACAAATAGAAAGCGAAAGCTCACCGTGGTTACGAGCCTCCCATCGGCCCTTGGAAAGCTCCATCCAAGAACGTTCGTAGTAGGGCCTCTAAGACACCAGGTTCTTGACCCATCTTTTTAACTCCGAAACCAGGTCCGGCATCTGGGCCACAACTGCAAAACAAAGTAAAGGTAAGTAACGATCGAAGAAAATAGGAATGGAAAACGAGCAAATATACTTATGATTAAAGTTCCACTTCTCCGGGAAGGGCATATCCTCAAAAGGGATCAAGTCCGATGTCCTTATTCAGAAAAACCTGCCCATCCAACCTCGGTCGCGGGTCTCGTCAAGGATGGAGAACGTGGCTTTGTTGGCACGGCGCGAGAGCTTGATTAACCCTCGATAGATTCGGGGACTGTATAAATGCATTAGATGATTGAGGTTAAAAGAGCAACCCTCGATTTTGCTGGAGAAAAAACGGAGGAGGACGATGATCCTCCAGAACGATGAGTGAATCTGGCCCAAGGTAATATTGTACCTTTTGCAGAAGGCCACTATTATGGGATCTAGGGGCTGAATATAAAGGAGTAAGTGTAAACACTTAAGTACCTCTCTACATATGTGGTGATCAATTCATCAGGGGAAGGACTTGTTCACCTAGTTGCACTCCTCTTTAACCTTATTAAGGAGGCCCTAGGTGATGGTGCAGACGTACCTTGACATCGGTTCACACCGGCCCGGTACCGACGGGGTCTTCTCTATTTTAAAGTCGGCAACCGTCAGACACCCCGTCGGAACATATTCCTCAAGGGGGGACTCCGCCGCAGCTGCGTCACCGACGGAGCGCGATGAAGATGGAGCCTCCTTCTGGGGCACAGTTTTGGATGTCTTTGCCATTTGTAAAAGGTAGATAGTGAAGAAATCGACTAGAATTCAGAAAAGTTGGGTATGGAAGTGAGAAGTAAGAGTTATTTGAGAGCAAAACTAGAAAATTTAATGGTTGTAAAGGTTTGAATGAAGAAAGAATCAAAGTTTTATAGGTTAAAGGCGACGGTTCAGCGCCGCCTAGTGGCCGACCAACGCCGGACAGACATTTAATGCCTTGGTTACTTAACGACGGGACGTTTTGTTGTAATGATCGAATCAGCCAATGATGTCATCAATCAAAAAAATGAAGCTCGAAGATGCATATCGTTTCTCATCATCTTATTTCTGAGAAATGAGGGTACTATCTGTACACGGTCAAAATCGGGCTCGGCCGATTTTGTATGATTAATCGGGACCAGGATAGTAGGCTGAGGATCGGTCCTGTGTTACATCAGATCGCGACATGAAGATATATTACCAAGCTCGTAATTCGAGGACCAGTCGAGGACGAGACCGAACAGGATAAGCATCAAGCAAGACCGAAGAAAGCCTCTAACTCGAATAACGGAAAGCCGAGATATCCGTGACCGGGCAAGAATCGTGACGAAAATATCGGCAAGTATTAAATCAAGAATGGTTGTTTAGCCAATCATGAGATTTTTTCTGTATTTAGAATTGTACCATAAGTAGAACTCTCCTATTATATAAAGGGGAGTTCCAGTCATTCTGTAATCATCATATGCGCATAACAAAACAATACAATACATTTCTCTCTTAAGCTCTCTTATTTTGTTGCTCAGTTCATCTTTTTCAATTATACATACATTTGATTCGAGGCCAAGCTGCATTTTACATCGGTTTGCTTTATTTCATAATCAATTTCTAGCATAATTCTCATATTCATCAATTTGTGCCAAGTAAAATTATGTATCCTTAAAACCACTTATATTGTTACCCAATTTTAAAGGTAAACCATCTTTCATCTTACACTAATAATTTCTACCGTGAAGAAGAAAAAAATAATTTCCATCGCATAAAAGTTGGTTTGATTTGGTTAATACGGTGGAAAGTGAGTGGGTATACCGTATACATTTGAATCTTTTTCAATTTTCGGAAGTATATTTAGAATTTTTTGATTGTGCACGAACATGCTTTAAATTTTGATTGAACCAAGTAACATGAAATAAGAGTTTCGATATTTTGTAAAGGAAATTAACTTCTGCTAACAAGTGATAGAAATCAATTTCTCACTTTTAGGAGAGAACATTTTCTATAATTCGAGCTCACAAAGATTGGTACATGTTAAATTAATATAATTAAAAAAAGTTTTCAAGAACATTTTTCTACCGTGCTAAATAGCCCGTTTCACCAAGCTGCAAAAATCACCTTATTTTGAGATGTGTTTTTTCTCAGAAGTACTTTTTTAGAAAGTACTTTTAGTGAAAAGTTGTTTGTGTTTGACTAATTAATTTGAAAAGCATTTCTGAGCAGCAATCAATGTTTGGTCAAACTTTAAAAAACTGCTTCTAAATGTATTTTTCTCAAAAGTGCTTTTGAAGAGAAACTACTTTTTTCTGCTTCTCCAAGACTGCTTCTGCTTCTCTTCAAAAACTTTTCTCCTTTCAAAAACTTGCCAAACACCTTAGTTTTAGAAAAAGTATTTTTGACAAAAAAAAAAAAGTGTTTTTGCTTCTAAAGAAGCTTGGTCAAATAGGCTAAAAGACAACCAAAGTTTGAAATCCCTTTGTTTAATGTTGAATGTCAATGGACGATACAATGATCTGAATTTTGAGAATTTGTGAGTAGTTGTTTCTTTTTGTATCAGCTATTTAGTAGATGACTTTTTTTTTTATTGCAACTTATGAACATTTTAGGATATAGTTTAAAATTCACTTTGAGCAAACTGAAAATCTTATAATTAGATTATAATTTAAAATTTGGAAGTTATTGCAAATATTAAATCATAGTCTAATATTTTGTCCACAATGTTGAGTCTGAAAAAGTAATTTTTAAAGACTATATTTACATAACTTTTTAAAATAGAAATAAGGCAAAATGCATAGGCGGTCCCTTAAACTTGACTTCAATTTTCATCTTCAATTTGTATTTAAATACCTTAACTTATACTAGTACCTATTAAACACTAATATTTTATGCTTGACTATTAAACAAAAAACTGGTAGTATCAATTAGGGCTCTCTAAGGGGGGTATTTGTAATGACTCGACCAGTCGTTTTGAGTATTTGCAATTCGCTCGGTTATTTGAGGGCATGAGTAGCTCCGTGTGATGTATCATGATTTATGTGAATCGTCGATTTTGGTTTTCAGGCTATTCGAAGTTTATTTAGAAGAATGATTCTCAGCTAGAGGCTTCAAATGGGAAAGGTTTGATCAAGTTTGACTTTTTGTGAATTTGAACCCGGAACAGAGTTTTGATGGTTCCGTGAGGTCCGGAAGATGATTTTGGACCCGGATGTATGCCCAGATTTACAATTGGATGTTTCTAGAAAGTTTCGGCACAAGTTGACAAAAAATATTGGAAATTTGTAGGTTTGAAAAGTTCATAAGTTTGACCGAAAGTTTACTTCGAGGGTATCAGGTTCAGATTGTGGTTTCGGGAATTGGAATAGCTTCATCATATCATTTGGGACTTGTGTGCAAAATTTGGGTGCATTCCGAGATGATTTGATATGGTTCGGTGTTAGTTTTGGAAATTGGAAGTTCAAAGTTCATAAATTCTGATTGAGGCGTGATTCATCGTTTTGATGTTGTTATGTGTGTTTTGAGGCCTCGAGTAGGTCCCTATTATGTTATGGAACTTTTTTGCATATTTGGACGGGGTCCCGAGGGTCCGGGCGTGTTTTGGATTGATTTCAGATCATTTCTTCAGTATTTGCAGCTGCTGGTTCTGGTGTTCCGCATCTGCGATTGGTATTGCGCAGGTGCGAGGCATGTGTCACAGATGCGCAAGAAGTTAGGGCTAGAGCTCATCGTAGATGCGGAGGAAGAATTGCACTCACGGGTGCGCAGGAGTGAAAATTATTCCGCAGGTGCTAGGGGGTCGGCTGGTGAGCGTGGTCGCAGGCGCGAAGATCTGACCGCAGATGCGGTAATTTGACCGTAGATGCGGAACTACTGGGCAGAATGATAAATACAAGGGTTCGTGATTTTGGCTTCATTTTGACATTTCCAAGCTCGGATTGAGGCGATTTTAGTGCAAATTTCATCACAAGGATTGGGGTAAGTGTTCTGTACTCGGTTTTGATTATATTCCATGAATCTATCTTTGATTTTAGGTTTTGGTTGATGATTTCTAAAGAGGAAATTGGGGGTTTTGGCCTAAAGTTTCTTAATATGAATTTTTGAGTTTTCAACATCGAATTGGAGTCGGATTTGAGTGAAACTAGTATGGTTGGACTCGTAATTGAATGGGTTGTCAGACTTTGTGAGTTTTGTCAAGTTCTGAGGTGCGGGCTCGGGTTGGGCTTTTGGGACGGTTCGGGCCTTTGATTCAAGATTTGATCTTTTATGATAAGGATTGGTTCCTTTAGCGTTGTTTGATGTATTTGAATTGTTGTTGGTCAGTTTCGAGCCGTTTGGAGGTCGAAATGCATGGGATGGCATCTTTGGAGCATCGCTTAGCGTGCTCGGCATTGGTATTGGCTCGTTCGAGGTAAGTAACTCTTCTGAACTTAGTGCTGAGGGTATGAAACCCCATAATACATGTTATTTGATTGGTATTGAGGTGATGCACATGTTAGGTGACGGGCGTGTGGGTGTGCACCCTGTGGATTGGGACTTTGTGGTTCCCATGGCACTGTATAGTGGCCCTACCTTGTTGTTATCTGTGTCTGCACCATGTGATATTGTAATTGAGTTGTCAATCAAGCTAGATGTCATGTTTAAACTTATGCCGATACTGTTTGGACCCACTGAGGTCATTTCTGATGTGGAGTTATATGCTTTCGTTGTTTTATATACTTAATCATACGCACTCATATGTATATCATATCTCAGTCTCTGTTGTTATATATTGATACATCACATCATCATTTTGGGCTAGTTTCATGACATTTTTAGCCCGAGAGAGAGAGAGAGAGACTGGAGAGATTGATGACTGAGTGAGGCCGAGGTCCTGATTGTGAGGATATAATGAGTGAGGTCGAGGGCCTGATTGTAAGGATATTATGAGTGAGGCCGAGGGACTGAATGCGAGGATATTTATGAGTGAGGCCGAGGTTCTGATTGCGATGTTTATTTATGGGATCGGGCTGCACACCGCAACATATTTATTTATGGAATCGGGCTGCACGCAGCAACATGTTTATTTTTGGGTGCGGGCTGCACGCCGCAACACGTTTGATATAGGCCGAGGGCCTCATTGATTTATGCCATGATTGGCTTGATATATCGCTTGGGCTGTAAGAGCCCCCCTCCCCTCCCCCCGAGTCTGTACACACCCCAGTGAGCGCAGGTACCTACTGAGTGATGTTTGCCGGAGGGGTTGTATATGAGTGACTGGGAAGACTGAGTGACTGAGAGGCCTGAGTGAATTGATGCTCTGAGAGCTTGCATATAGTTTTATCACGGAGTTGCGTCGCATTTGATATGCGCATTTGACATACATGCATAGAAATGCATTTTTCCTCATGTTATATAGTATCATGTCATTCATGACTTTTTACACACATTGGTATATGAGTATAGAGAGGTGTTTTTTGCACTTGATATTTGGAAAGAAAATGAAACTTCTTACTTATTGTTGAAAGGATTTTGAGAAAAATCACAATTTTCAGACTTACATGTATTTTTGGCATTTTCGGCAAAAGAATTGAGTTTCACTAAAATATTTGAAAAGCATGCCTATTTTCTGAAACTGTGAACAGGTTAAGCCCTTTTACTTCTGAGATACCTCTTTACTTCTTGTACTATGCTGATGTGAACTGTTGTAGAATACCAGTATGAGACCCGACGTTGTGATAGCTCGTCACTGCTTTCAACCTAAGGTTAGGTTTGTTACTTACTCAGTACATGGGGTCGGTTGTACTGATACTACACTTTTGCACATTGCGTACAGATATTTGCTGCGGTGTCGCTGTGTTCGGTGGTTGCTAGATTCGAAGATGTACACGCGTCCATGTTGCAGCTGCCTCTATTGTTCGGGGTAGCTTTATATTAAATATTGTTGTTTTTGTACTTTTCAAACAGACTATGCATTTATTTCATTTTCGTTTGTAAACTATGTTCTTAGAAGCTCATGATTTGTACTACCGGTCCTTGGGAAATGTAATAGGTTCAGATAATTTATTCTGTTTAATTGACTTCTTAAGATTATTGAAATTTGATGTATTAGTTGGCTTACCTAGCGGGTTGGGTTAGGTGCCATAAAGACTAGCGGATTTTTGGTCGTGACATATTGGTATCAGAGCTCTAGGTTCGTAGGTTATACAAGACATGATCAAGTGTCTAGTAGTGTCTTACATATCTGTATAATGACGTCCATATCTATCTTCGAGAGGCTACAAGATATTTAGGATATACTTCCTGTCTTTCTTTACTTATCGTGCGGCATTGATCCAGCTGAAAGCGTAACTCCTTGATTCCTTCCACGCATTCGTATGCGCACATGAGCGCTCAGTATTAGCTGTGCATCAGCGGCTTGTGATTTCCATGGTTGAGTTGCGAGATGTGGTTTTGGCATGTTGATGATGGGCCAATCTGGAGGACTTGAGGCCGGGTTTTGTTTATGGCTTGAGTATTGGTATTTTGATTGGGTGAGTGTTGGTTGATTTCCCAATGCACACGCAAGTGTACGTGGTCGACAAGTGATATAGGATTTTAAGTCCAGATATCGTACCCACAGGGACTTGTGATTAACTATCAACTAAACTAAACTCAAACAAATATTT
>ML434899.1:1976-26390 GCA_005239525.1 Nicotiana knightiana | reverse complement strand
GTGTCGAAGATTGGTTCTTCTGTTGTAATATCTCTCAATTCGTTGCTTTTGTGCGGCCATTCGAATGAGTGTTGTTTCTCGTCTTTCATCCAGCAAATCGAGACTAGTATTCATGGCCTCATGGTTCGATTCTTCCGTTGCATGTCGAAACCTGGTGCTGGGCTCCCTGACTTCGATCGGTATTAAGGCCTCGGAGCCATATACTAAGGAACACGGAGTTGCTCCGGTACTGGACTTCGATGTCATTCGATAGGCCCATAGAACCTCGAGAAGTTTTTCTCTCCACTTCCCTTTGGCTTCGTTTAGCCTTTTCTTCAGGTTTTGAATGATAGTCTTATTCATTGATTCTGCCTGTCCGTTTCCACTAGGGTGATATGGCGTCTATAGTATCCTCTTTATTTTGTGGTTTTTGAGGACTTTTGTTACTTTGCTGCCGACGAACTGCTTGCCATTATTGCATACTATTTCTGCGAGCATCCCGAATCGACATGCGATGTGATCCCATATGAAGTCGATCACTTCTTTTTCTCTAACTTTTTCGAAGTCTTGTGCTTCAACCCATTTAGAGAAATAGCCAGTCATAAATAATATGAATTTAGCTTTACTTGGGGCCGATGGCAGAGGACCGACGATGTCCACTCCCCATTTCATGAATAGCCATGGGGATAGGACCGAATGAAGCTGTTAATCGGGCTGGTGAATCATTTGGTGCAAACCTTTGACATTTGTCGCATCTTCGAACGAACTCCTTAAAATCTTTTTCCATGCTATCCCAATAGTATCCTGCTCTGATGACCTTTCGAACTAGTGACTTAGAGCCATAATGGTTTCCACAAGTGCCTTCGTGGATTTCTCGCAAAACGTAGTAAGTATCTCCCAGTCCCAAGCATACTGCTAGCGGACCATCAAACGTCCTTCTGTATAACGTTCCGTCTCCGTCTAATGTGAATCTAGCGGCTTTAGTTCGTAAGGTCCCCGATTCTTTGGGATCCGATGGTAACTTCCCGTTCTTCAAGTATTTGATGTACTTGTTTCTCCAATCCCAGGTTAAGCTTGTAGAGTTAATTTCCGCATGTCCTTCCTCGATTGCAGATATCGAGAGTTGGATAGCATTCCTCTTCGTCGATCGATGACCCTAAGTTGGCAAGCGCATCGGCCTCAGTATTTTGTTCTCGAGGTACATGTTGTATAGTCCACTTTTTAAGCGGTGCAAGGTGACCTGCAATTTGTCTAAGTACCTTTGCGTCCTCTCCTCTCGAACTTCGAAGGTTCCATTTACTTGGTTAACTACAAATAGGGAGTCACATTTAGCTTCGATGACTTCGGCTCCCAAGCTCTTAGCTAGTTTGAGACCTGCAATCATAGGCTCATATTTGGCCTCGTTGTTAGTCAATTTGGAAGTTTTAATTGATTGTCTAATAGCATTGCCGGTAGGCAGTTTTAAAACAATGTCGAGCACAAACCCTTTCACATTCGAAGCTCCATCCGTGAAGAGGGTCCATACCCCGATGACGTACCCGATTTAAGTAGGAGTTTCTTTTCCACTTCGGGTACGAGGGTTGGTGAAAAATCGGCCACAAAGTCTGCAAAAATTTGAGACTTGATAGCCAAGTTCAATGACCCATTTGGATAATCGGTCCGATCGCCTGGGTTTGTGCAAAACATTTCGAAGGGGATAGGTGGTGATTACACACATGGGGTGACACTGAAAATATGGCTTTAGTTTTCTAGATGCGCTTATTAATGCAAGTGCCAATTTTACTAAGTGCGGATACCTAGTTTCGGTATCCCCTAAAGTTCGACTTACGTAGTAAACTGGAAACTGCGTACCTTGTTCTTCTTGAACTAATACACCACTTACCGCTATCTCGGACACTGCCAAGGATAGGTATAGCTTCTCATCTACTTTTGGAGTGTGGAGCAAATGTAGGCTTGATAGGTATCGTTTCAATTCTTCCAATGCTTTCTGACATTCCGGGGTTCATGTAAAATCATTTTTCTTTTTGAGCAAGGAAAATAACCTGTGGCTTCTGTCTGATGACCTTGAAATGAACCGGCCTAAGGCAGTTATCCGTCCAGTTAACCTCTGAATGGCTTTCATGCTGTCCACGACGGTGATGTCCCCGATGGCCTTAGGCTTATCGGGATTGATCTTGATTCACCGATTTGACACCATGAAGCCGAGGAATTTTCCTGAGCCGACCCCGAAAGCACACTTTTCCAGGTAAAGCTTCATGTTGTATTTCCTCAAGATTTCGAATGTCTCCTGCAAATGATTCAAATGGTCCTCTGTGCATAGGGACTTAACTAACATATCGTCAATGTAAACTTCCATTGATTTCCCTATCTGTTCTTCGAACATCTTGTTAACTAGGCATTGATACGTAGCTCACGCAATTTTTAGCCCGAAGAGCATTACATTATATCAGTAAGTTCCATACTTAATGATAAAAGAAGTTTTTTCCTGGTCTACTGGGTCCATCTGGATTTGGTTGTACCCAGAATAGGCGTCGAGAAAAGTAAGTATCTCGTGGCCGGCCGTGGCATCGATCATTCGATCGATATTAGGCAAAGGAAAAGAATCTTTTGGACATGCTTTATTTAGGTCCTTATAATCTACACACATTCTAAGTTTGTTCCCCTTTTTGGGGACTATGACTACGTTGGCTAACCACTCGGGATATTTTACTTCCCGAATGGACCCTATTTTAAGGAGTTTGGTTACCTATTCCTTTATGAATGCGTGCTTCACCTCAACCGATAAGTTGTTATCTCGGGCGAGATTCCTGTCATGTCTAAATGGGACCATGCAAAGCAATCCATGTTATCAATAAGAAATTGAATGAGTCTTTTCTTGATATCGGGGGTTAACCCCGTTCCCAGGTATACCTTTCGTTCGGGTAGATACTCGATCAGTATCCCCTGTTCCAGCTCCTCGACCGTTGATTTGGTTGCATCTGATTCTTCGCGAACGACGCAAGTTCGAGGGGTGACAAAATCCTCTTCTTCTTCTCCGCTTACCTGTTTATCTGATTCAGTCGAGGTTGGGGACGGTGATTGCTATTTGGCCGCTTGCTTATCTTTGGTGCTCGGCTTTTCTGAGGTCGAAGGTGCTAGTATCGGTGTCACCTCGTCGACCGCAAATATTTCCTTTGCAGCGTGTTGTTCCCCATAAACTGTTTTCACACCATCCACTGTTGGGAACTTCATCTTTTGGTGAAGGGTCGACTGCACTGCCCTCATGTTGTGGATCCATGTCCTTCCGAGTAGTGCATTGTATCTCATGTCGCCTTCGATGACATGAAATTTTGTATCTTGGATGGTCCCGGTCACGTTCACCGGTAGGATTATCTCCCCTTTCGTTGTTTCACTAGCCATGTTGAAGCCGTTTAGGACTCAAGATGCAGGTACAATCTGGTCGAACAAGTCGAGCTGCTCTACGACCATCAATCTGATTATGTTCGCCGAACTACCTGGATCCACGAGAACACGTTTAACTTGAATTTTATTTAGCAAAATAGAAAGTATCAGGGTCGTTGTGCGGCCGAGAGAGGCCTTCCGTTTCTTCGTCGTTGAATGTTAGAGTGTCTTTGGGCATATAGTCCCGAGGTCGTTTCTCTTTTGTGATCGATACTTTGGTGCGTTTGAATATAGGGCCTTGTGGGATGTCGACCCCGCCGGCGATCATGTGGATAACATGTAGAGGCTCTTCTTGCTCGTTCTTTATGTTGGTGTATCTCTTCCTGAAGTGATTTTTGTCTCGATCACTGAGGAATTCCCGATGATGGCCTTCGTTGAACAACCAAGCTACTTCCTCTCTTAACTATTTGTAGTCTTCGGTCCTATGACCATGTGTGCCATGATATTTGCAAATTAGATTCGGATTTCTTTGAGAATGATCGGTTTGTATAGGTCTGGGCCACCTAGTGTATTTGATCCTTCCAATGGCCGATACAATCTCCGACGCATCGACACTAAAATTTTACTCTGATAATCGAGGTGCTTCTATGGGATCAACATATTTGTCGAAACCAGTTTTGCTCATGAGTCGCCGAGAGTTCTGCCCTTGGTCACCCCTTCGATCATTCCGGGCGGGATTGCGTCCCAGATGGTTATTCCTTCTATCTGAAACATATGGTTGATACCGATCTTTATTCGACCTGGATTATCTGTCAACATCTCTTTGATTTTTACCCGTCGACCGGTTTGGATGCACTGAACCTGAGAGGGCTCCCAATTGGTCGTCCTCGACTTAATCTTTGATTGATATCGGTTGTGAACATCTGCCCAAGTCACAGCCGGGTACTCTATTAAATTATGCTTCAGCTGGCGTGATGCGATCGAACTCCGCTCGTTTAATCCCTGGGTGAAAGCTTGAATAACCCAATCGTTGGTAACTGGTGGTAATTCCATACGTCCCATTTGGAATCGAGATACGAACTCTCTTAGCATCTCGTTATCCCTCTTCTTCACTTTGAAGAGATTTGATTTTCTCGTTGCAACCTTTATTGCGCCAGTGTGTGCTTTTACAAACCAATCTGCTAACATAGGGAACGAATCGATAGAATTCAGCGGCAAGTTGTGATGCCAAATCATAGCTCACTTCGATAGGATTTACCCGAACTTCTTTAGCGATAGTGACTCGATTTCATTGTCTTCCAAATCATTTCCTTTTATAGCACATGTATAAGAGGTAACGTGCTCATTGGGGTCCGAGGTCCTGTTGTATTTAGGTATATTGGGCATCCTGAACTTCTTTGGGATGGGCTTCGGAGCCGCACTTGGGGGGAATGGTTTTTGCACAAACTTTTTAGAGTCCATTCCTTTTAAGATCGGTGGTGCCCCCGGTATCTGATCAACTCGAGAGTTATAGGTTTTCACCTTCTTGTCGCTGACCTCAATTTTCTTCTCTCCTGATTCTATATTCTTAGTAAGCTCCTCGAGAATTCTCATTATATCAGGGTCCGTTATCGAAGTATTGTCATCTGACCTTTCAGGCACTGGCTCAGTACGACGAGTAGCCTCTTGTTCGACCCTATTCGGTGCCACGTGCTGATTTTGCAACTGAGCAATGGCGTTATGTTGGGCTTGCAACATTTTAAATATAACTTGGATACTGAAACCTTCATCTCCTCCGCCTCGACCGTCAGTTCGACCCTCTCTACGTACGCTTCCATCAGGGTCCCCGTTTAAATCCGCATTCAAAGCAACATGCGAACTGACATCAACCGGGTTGACCGATGGCCCTCCTCCAAGGTCAGCTTGTGGCACCTCTATTCCCGGAGCGATAATATTATCGTTCTCTCTGTGGAGTCCGAGGCCGTTGTCACCATGTGTAGCTGTATTTTTTGAGTTTGACATGATTTATCCTAAAAACAAAATTCTTGACAAGGAACAAGCGTAAAATAGTGTGTTATGTTAGAATTAGCATTGAATAATCACTATTATCCTTAGCCCCACAGTGGGCGCCAAACAGTTTACCTCGAAATACGATTAATAATTAAACTTGTAATGTGGTTATAAGGATATGTGATCTAATTCAATGCCAATTGATAAATAGCTAAATAAATAGAGGAATTAAATGATTGTAATAGATCAAACCAGTGTCGTTCGTGAATTATCGACCTCGGCTTGGAGTATTGTCGAGATCGGTCGTTAAGTGCCACAAGAATAATAAGAACAATATGAACAACACGAACAATATAAACAGTAAAGAGTTAAGAGCGAGTTAAAGAGCAGAGTGCTTTGTATTTATGAGTAGTTGCGTAAGTGATAATTCGTGTGAGATCATGATCCTTACAAATGAACAAGGTTCCTCTTTATATAGTAGAGGAATCCTAAATAAGGTATAACCCTAATTTCAGAAGTAAAATACATGATTGACATCAATAATCGTTAATGGTTCTGCTAGTTCCGAGATTCTCGCCGATATTGGTGGTCGATTGCGGATATTTCGTGATTCTGTTACTTAGGCGTCGATTTAACCCGATATTGATCCTTTAATCTTCGTGCTCTTAGAATCCGAACTTACTTCGATACTGGCTCATTCTCGAGGCACACTCCCGAGCCCGTAAAATTGGGTATGGTCGATTTTAACCGTATGCAGAAATTGCCTTATTTATTTTTTAATATTAAGACGTGTGAATCTAAATACACATCTGAATATCAAGATGCGTATTAAGATTAAGACATCTGAACCTGAATACACATTTGAATATTAAGATGCATATTAAGATCTGAATACTAAATGATTAAGACTGTTTAATTTTTAACATCTGAATGTATAAAATTTATCTTTATTTTATAAATTAATAAACATAAAATTCAAATGAAATACTAATTATACTAATATTTTATCAATAAAATATATAGTAGTTTTTAAAATATGGTAGTTGCTGGCGGTGATGGCTAACGATGGTGCTTGTGAATGCCGACTAGAGGCGATGGTTGGTGGTAATTTTGGTTGATGGTAGTGGTTCAGGTTAGTAGCTAGTGGTGATTAGTAGCGGTGGCAATTATAATTGAGGATGATAGTGGTGGATGGTGATGTGGTGGTGGTAGTTGTGATTATAATTGAGGATGGTAGTGATGGATGATGATAATTAATAACGGTGGGTGGTGGTAGTTTATATTGATAGACAGTGTTGCCTATGGTTGTTGATGATAATGGGATGGTTAGTCGTGATAATTGAGGTAGATTGGTATTGGTTGTTGTTGAGAATGATGGTGGTGGGGATAGCAGGTGGTGATAGTCCATAATGGTGATGGCTATTATTGAGCATGATGATGGTGGTTGAGTATAGTGATGGTGGGTGGCATAGTGGTAGTTGATAATGGTAGGCGGTAGGATCATTTAATAATAAATAAAAATAATAATATCTTAATGAAATTAAGTATCTATTATAAATCTTAATTATATAGACTTATTCAGTAAGAAACAAACATATAATGATTAAGATATGAATAATTAATATTCAGATTTTAAAAGGCGGTTAATATCTGAAATTAAAAAATTAAGACTCACAGCTTAGTGCAAGCAAATGAGGCCTTAATTTCAGTTCTGAGCGGTGGAGAATTGTGCTACGTGGAAGACGATACGGTCAATGTTCGTACGTGAGCTAAGAAAAGGGACTTGAGAACACATCTCAAACACAATTGTTCGAATTGGCCATATCCATGTCCATGTCTCTTCGACTTTATTACGGACCCTCAATTTCTGTAAGTAATTATAAGCTTCATTCCGAAATTTGTATGTCATTTTCGTGAAATGTATGTTTTATCTTATTTTCCGGTAATTCCAATTATCCTTGATGATGCTAAAATTCCAGCGCAGTTTGTTATCTGATCGTTGACTTTGTTGATGTTTTAAGCGAAACGATCACGAGTGTTAGATTTTTTAATTTTTTGTTTTTTGAAGAATGACCTAATCAAATGGTAGGACCAAATATTCTTTATTGTGGTTGCCTTTAACATGATTAATGTTTGGTGATACTTATAGAGTTTTAACCTTTCAGAGATTTATATGTTTAGAAAATATACAGAACTTCAATTTTTTCTTTTTTAATAACGGTGTTGTTCAAGCTAGTTTGGGCGCACCTCGACTGATTTTATCGGGCACATCCCACTAGCATAGGTATCATCTTATTCTGTCTAAGATTTTGAAGAAATAACCTAGTGTTTTTGTCTCCATTGGGATTTGAATACGAGACTTCACGATTCTCCACCCACTTAATTGACAACTAAGCTACACCCTTGGGTGCAAAAAGTATATATACAAAACTTTACTACTTTTTATTTGTACTTTGCATAGTATTAGAACGAGACAAGTTTAAATGGAGTAATGTGATTAGTGAGGATTTATATAGCCAACCAAAACTTGTTTGGGATTGAGGCGTTGTTGTTGCTGCTGTTTTCTAATAAAACTATGGTGAGAATGTGTGTGAACTGAATTGGCAGGGCTTAAAGAATAAAAGAGATTTGCTGGGCTTAGATTTGGCAGGTAAGTCTTTGTTCAGGAATAGCAAGTTTGTAATATATTGTGCTTGATTAGCTGGCACTAATTTTCTAACAATTTGTTTTCTTATTTACAGCTAATCATTTGAATATCCCAATGAGGAAATGGTTTAGCAGAGTAAAAAAGTTTGTTCCCTTTGAGGGATATGTTAAGTTTGTGCAAACAACATCAAGCATAACAATTCCAAAGATCTCATCAGATTGTAAAAAATGTGTATTTGGTAGACACGTTTAGAGAAAAAACGTGGAGTCATTGTGGTCACCATTCTGTGTGTTGATTTAGGAAAAATGCCAGCAGGTTTGATGAATTACTCTTTCTATAAGATGCTGCTTTATGGGTGAAAAATCAGTTTTATTAGATCTGCATTGGTGTTTTTATGTAATAAGTGGTGTAAGGATACAAATCACATCTTTTTATGTTGTCAGCTCACAACACAGTTGTGGAATCTTGCACTTTTTTAGTTGATCTGACTTTGATGACGCTGATGAGGCGGCAAAGATATCACCTGTTAGAAAACATAGAGGATTGACTAGCAGGACAAAACAACATGAGAAAGTAAACCACCTTGCGTTTTTTGGTCTATTTGGAAAGAGCAAGAGATTAAGCCGTAGTAGTGCAAAGATGTTTCTTAAAATATTTTCATATCACATATTCTTTTGATTGTAGAGGAAGGAACACAATGTGTGTATAGATGATTGGATAGCCAGATAGTGTATGGTGG
The DNA here is from genome assembly GCA_005239525.1 of Nicotiana knightiana. Taxonomy (NCBI): domain Eukaryota; kingdom Viridiplantae; phylum Streptophyta; class Magnoliopsida; order Solanales; family Solanaceae; genus Nicotiana; species Nicotiana knightiana. The sequence continues at coordinate 17,655 of ML434899.1, read as the reverse complement.
TTGAGTCACTCACACGTTTTAAATAGTTTCTGACACCAGCTTGTTGTGTTGTCACTGAAATGATTTTTGACTAATAAACAAAATAAATAAGATGAAATTTGTACATGTTAATTGTTAGAGTAGGTATTTAAGTTCTCTCGAGGTTCAGATCTTCCTATCCAACATTACATGTACATGCTTTAGAATTTTTCTATCTGGTACTTCCTTGCAATGCTTCTGGTGTTTGCCATGCATTTATTTCTTATTTTTATTGGTTTTAAGGCTTTTTATTGCATGGTAACATTTCAGGAACCAGAAGAATTGTTTGAGACCATCTCTCAGGCACTTTTGTCATCAGTGGACCGTGACTGTTTAAGTGGTTGGGGAGGACATGTTTATGTTGTGTAAGTATTCAGTTGCTTTCATATGCTCATTTTATTAATCATTTCTCCTTAGTAATATCTACCGTAGTCCCTGAACGAAACAAAATTACTCTATGATAATCATCCATGTTTAGAGGATTAGGTAGTTTTTGGGAAAATGCCCTATTAAAAACAGAAATAGAAATAGATGAGCCTATTGGGCATGGAGAGGTGGCTGGGTGGGAGTGATGAAATTATCGCCCTTCAAATGTTGGAGATATGAGTTCATACTTGAGGCTCAGGAACGGGGAGAACTGGGTTTTGGAAGATGACGAGCTGGAAGCCTAAGCAATAGTGGAGAGAAGGGGTTCTGGGGGAGGGATGGTTGGTTTGAGGCAATAGTTATTACCTTTAGTAGTTGTTGCATGTGGAAGTTCCCCTTCAAAGCGTGAGCTGTAAGGGATTATTATTGCACTTCTATTTTTGGAAAGATCGAGGACTTTGGTTGTCATTAACTCTTTATGTGACGCATTTCCCCGCTCCAAGTAAAGTACTAAACTTTAACATGCTCTCTTTATGCATCTCTTTCTTTTTCCTTTTATGTTATTTGGTCCTTAGGGGTGGAATGGGGGCATATTTCATGATATCATATTTAGTTGAAGCAAGTAAACTTTTTTGGGTACTCCATCTTATTTGGTCCAATCTGTGTGTGGTTGCAGTAACACCAACTGAAGTGACAGAGAATATCTTGAAGGGAGGGATGGACTAAAACACTTGTAGGTGCTGTACTTGTTCAACATTGCATTCACTCAGAGGACATTTCACTTTCATTGATGAATACTTCACATTTCATATTTGATACTACCGTATATGCTTCTCTCCAGGATTGTTTACTATATGGATTCAGTGGTTGGTCACTAATGAATGTTAACATTCTAGTTAGTTGACAATTAGCTATTTGAGCTTTCCGACGGATTTACTTTACATTGTCGGCGTAGCGTGTGTCAGTTGGGCCGGGGGAGAGGATTCGCCAGCCAAATGGTCAACCCTCTACATCCTGTCCCACTCGACCACCAAAATATGGTGTGATGAGGATTGATTTAGTTCTCTATTGAGCACTACTTACTCTGCCTTCCTACTGTTGGAATTAATTTTAATTTTTGTTTTTATTGTTTTGGTCGACCTTTTCTGATAAAATTTCACAAACAAAATCTTACAGCGATGTTCCTGACGTTACATGGTCAGTGTGGTAAATCAAATCATCTCTCACCAAGTACTAAATAAATGGCAGAATATGGAAAGACGTTATGAACAAAAAAAGAGTTTTAAGTCGAAGGAGATCAACTTGTAGATACTGTGTTTCTGTTGGGGGTATTTTGTGTTACAAAGCATAGTCTCTCAAATACAGAGCTATGGCACAATTTGTGTTAAAATATTGGTCTTAAGATTGCTACTCGAACTGCAAATTATGTCGTTAAAAGTTAAAACCAATTGCTCTTCGCGTTGCTTGCTTCTAATCAAGAATTTCAGAAGAACCAAACACATCAAGATTAATTGTCATTTCGATTGTTAAAAGATTCATCAGAAAATTATCTCAAATCAAGATTGTAAAACAGTTGGGAGAACCTTTGCTAAAGCACTGATGGAGCTCGAGTGGAGTATATATTTAGCATGATCAGGCAAGATTTTAAAGCTTCTACTGTACTAGAGTAATAAGGAGTTTCTAGTTCTTGAGCAGCCTGAAATCAGACGATTAAGTACGAAGGGGTTGATTGAAGCCTGAGATCAGCTCAAGACTAATCCCGAGCAATTAGCTGTAACCAATGAACCCCATCACCCGCCGGAGGATCATGTTCTTGTGGATTTTGTTCGGCTGGAGCATTGGCGAACCTCTCAATAAGAATAACTTCCTTATCGTCAAACACTTCTTCTTCATCCTCCAAGCCTATGTTCATTACATTTCTTCTTCTTCTTTCTTTGTAGTAGTTCTCTTGAAGTTTTTCAAGAGTTGTCTGATAGAACAACTCCCTCCTACAAAATTCAAACAGGTTACTTAGAGTTCCAATAAACTGAAATACCACAATAAAGAGTGTTAAGCCAAAACCTAATGATAATTACCTCGAGCTTGCTCCAGGACCAATCTTTTTCCACATTGTTTCCTTCTTCTTTGGCAGAATTCTTTTTTCCTTCTCTGGGTTTGGTTTCTTCTCACTGATGTGAGTCCCATAGACATAATTCCACCACACTAACAGAAAGCCCTCTAGAGGATCATTTATAACTGAAACAATATCACCGATAATATTATTAATCATGATTCTATAATTTAATTAACAAAATAAACACGTCTTTCCAATAACATGATATTCGCGAGCTAGATCTCCATAGTTATGATAATGAAAGTAGAAGTTTTCACAATAAGTAATATAACAAACAAATATTATTAGCGAAGTAGCAATTTAGTTGTTCATATCTTTCTAAAACAATAATGAGGGTCATTTTTCAAGAACTTGTATAATAACAACAAACGAAGGTTGAGAGACAATTTCCAATTGAAAATGAAAATGACTTCATTTCCAAAACGTGGGCAGACATTAAAGAATGTACGTTTCATATATATATCAATCACCAAATCGATCGGAAATATTGATAAACTTCAAGAAACAACAGTGCCCCATTCAAGAAATAGCGTGTTTCCATTAAAGCAAATTCAAATTACTACAACATATATTAAAAGGGAAGACTAACCAATATTTGACCGATCAACATTAATTTCAGAATCCATTGCCTTCTTATGTCTGAGAACCAAGAAAATATCAGAAAACAGAGTCAGATAGATACAGAGCAAGAAACTAAAGCTAATGCCAATTGAAAAAAAAAAGTTAATAGAAATACGTATAAACTCACAGATTTTGCTTTTGTTTGTCGGCCATTATCACAGTAATGCCTTGCTAAGTCGGATTAAAGAACGAAAAATGCAGACAAGAATGAAAAATGCAGTAACGAGAGGAAGAGAGAGTAAAACTGAATTTATGGGTATGTTCTTGGTGCAAAGAAGGAATATATATAACTGTTATGCTATGCAAAAACAGAACTAAGATAACTGACAAACTAACATAATTTTGGCGGTGAAAACGGTATTTTGAAAAATTAATAAAAAGGAAAAAGAAAGAAAGAGAGGAAAACAGAATAAATTAAATTAACTCGAGGAAAATACTACCCAAAAATTGAAGGATCGGTAATTAAATTAATCAGTATAGTCATATAATTGCTTGCAATAATCTATAAGTAGTTTTAGGAAGAAATGACAGAAGCACAAGCATCGTAGTTTACTTTAGGCGCGTAATTAAATTATCATGACCTGCAATTCGGGTGTGACCCGACAATAACTTTAAATAATAATTAAAATAAACATGTTGTAGATCGCGAGTGTTTCACGTAACGCGATTCGCAATGTGTACAAAAATAATAAGTGCAACATCGCGACTTGTTCAAACAAATCCCATAAATACTAAAAGCGATCAAAAGTAAAAATGCAAAATAGGTTCAAATATGTATTAAATTGGATAGTTAGGCCAATTATTAATAGTTGATCGACTGTACTAAGACCACGAAACTCGGGAGTGCCTCACACCTTCTCTCGTGTTAACAGAATTCCTTACCCGGTCTTCCGATTTTGCGGACTTTAGAGTCAAAATTTCCTCGATTTGGGATTTAAAATAAACCGGTGACTTGAGATACCCAAATAATATCCTAAGTGGCGACTCTGAAACTAAATAAATAATCTCATTTCGAATAATGTAACTTTAATTGGAAAAACTTCCAATCCCCTCGAGGAAAAGGAGGTGTGACAGCTCTTAAGATTCTGCTGGGGATCGAACCCATAATTTCTGGTTCAGGGCTCAGAATTCGAGCTTAGAATAACTGTAATACTTGGCTTTTATTTCTTATATGATTTTTTACGTGTTTGAGCCTAATGTGCTAAATGTCACTTTTTACCGCTTTGATATTCTATGAACTGTATACAAAGATGTTACGAAACCCTTCTTCTCTCTGAGTCTTCTAAATCTCCTGGGAAGTGCACGCTTGCGTGACTTCTTTTCTGTTAGTGTCATACCCTAATTTAGAACGAGGAACGGATTAGTTACAAAGCCGGATGGCCTTTTGGTTACCAGTAAGTTGCCCCCCTCGGCTCGAGTTGTCAGCTCGGGTAAGCCAGGCTAGAACAATACACCCAGGTTTCAAACCTAGAAAGACATAACCTCATGTCGGATCCCTAGTAAGTACGTTTGTTTGCATCACGTGCATTAGACTTTGGGGACTCAACACAGGAGTTGGGTCCGTCTAGGGCAGGTGTACCCAAATTAAAAAGACCACCCTAATGCATTTTACGTGATACTTGTGCATTTATTTGTTTCGGCTTGCATGTTGATCGGCTTATAGAATAGGGAAATAAAACCAAGAAAAACCAATAGAGAGGTAGGAGAGAAAATCCCCGTTTATGAAAATTCCAGTATTTAAAATATCCTGAAACTCTGCCGAATTTTGAAAAAAAAGAAGGGAATATTCATTTCAAAATAGGTCATATTTTCCTGTTCCGTCAAAACTTACCGAACTACGCGTGTTTGATTCTCATCGGATGTGGAATACGTAGGCAACCCTCATCGGGTCCGGCCCCGCTTTTTCAAAAACAACCAAAAATATAAACAATATCGTCATTTTGTCATAAATAAAGTTAGGTGATACCGCTTTTGTCCACATAGCCAAAAATAACCCAACAGGACACTAGAAGACCGTTTTTTCAAGAATAGCCACCTATGCTTTTTTCTAATTTTTGACCACTTAGCAAACACAACCCTAAAATCTTCCCTTCTGAAGTGATGAAGGGTCGTATTTGCAAAAAAATAGCCGTGATTTGTTGTAAATTGGATTTTGCAAAAATAATATTTTCTGGTCAGTTTTCAAACAAAACTCACATGTTTTAACCCAGTCACCTTAATTTTTTTTAAAATAATGTGCAGAATGAGCACTGCTTAGAATTTACCAATGAAGGTTTTGGATCAGATTTCACTAGCACTCCACATGTGGTGGGAGGATTTGAGAAAACAAGGGCAAGAGAAGGTCAATCAACACCAGGGGGCACTCACTGGACTATTGAAGATTCAACCTAGAAGTGATTTGATAAATGCATTAGTGTCATTCTTGGACCCCGCTCACAATGTTTTGCACTTCTCAGATTTTGAGCTTACACCTACCTTGGAAGAAATGGCGGGTTATGCCGGGAGTACAAAGGGATTAAGACACAAGTAGTTGATATCTCCAAGGATAGTTACTCCCCACAAATTTCTAGACCTACTGAAAATAAATAGACAGATCAAGACTGGAAGTCTAGCAGGTGGATCTTCAACTTTCCACTTTCTATACTAGCGATACGGGAATTTACAGGATTCGAAGACCCAGAAAATGGACTTTGTAGTAGGAGAAACCGATCAAATTGAAAATGCATAGGCGTTTTGCTTTCATGGTGGCATTTTTAGGCCTTTTAGTACTTCTAAGGGAATACGTTCACATTGATTTGCATGTAGCCGGAGTTGTCCATGTTTTGACTACTCAGGTCAAGAGCACCCTTGCACTCATGATCGTATCAGATATATTCCGAGCCCTCACATCCTGTAAGGCTGGAGTCAGGTATTTCGAGGGATGCAATTTGTTGTTGCAGACATGGATGATCGAGCACCTTTGTCACCATCCCCGATACATAAACTATGGGTCTACGGGGAAAAACTGCATCGAAGAGTTTGGTACACAAGTGACAGAATTTGAAATGCTAGAAGGGGTCAAAGATTGGATATCCCGCCTTCTCTCTATAACCACGGATTAGATAGAGTGGATATTGGGTTGGTTTCCCATTGATGTGATCGTTTACATGCCCGCCACGGTCCCTACTTCCTTCTAATGGGTCTCCGAAGCATCCATCCCTATGCCCCGTATCGGGTTTTGAGACAAGTTGGAAGATTCCAGACATTTCATAGAGATGAAGATCTTATTACACATGTAGTCGAAATCTTCTCCGATGCCCACTTTCCTAAGAAGTGGTTCGCCAAATTTGGAGCGAATGCCAGTATTTGGAGGCGAACACCTGAGTATGTGATTTGTCATGGGGCGAGGCCTTATCTGGTTATGTTTCTTGGTAAGGAAAGAGAGTCGCGATGAATGATGGATATGAAAGGCCGACTAAAAGGCCTCACATCCAAGAATTTGTCGACGCATCGCAGGAACATTGGGCTTGGTTAGCCAAAGAGAATGAATATTGGACCACCATAATAAAATTAGAAGATCAAATCAGAAACATCAAATTTTGATAGTAGTTTGCAGGTTGTTGAGGATGTAGGAGAAAAAAAGAGGCTGGCTCGGGAAAATGAAGCCCACTGAGATCAGATCCGGAAGATGAGAATAGCCGTCGAAACGCCGGTAAGAAGCGAAAAAGATGAAATACTCATAAACAATCCGAGGCAAAAAGTTCATGATTATGGGTTTGATCTAACAAAGGCCGAGGATGAATTGGAAAAAGCTCGGGCAAAATTGGCAGAAGGTGTTGAAGAACAGACAAGGTTTGCTCAATAGTTAAAGAAAAATTATGACAGAGGAGTCACGATTTTAAAGAAAAAGCTAACCACTCTCGAAAGAAAATAGTCCAGCAAACAAAGGATTTCAAAGCAGAAAAGAACATTGTGATGCCTTGATCTACCAATTAGAAGAGAGTGTGCAAAAGTTTCAAGACCAACACAACTCATCCACACAGGTTTTGGAGGCCGAGACACAGTAAATTGGACGCCTTCTAGAAGAAAAAGGTGTCATTAGAATGAGGATTAAAGAAATCGATGATTATGTTGCAATGAAGTGCCATTAATGTGGATATATGACCAGGTCCATGTTCTTTGCTTCTATGATGACTTTTTCCCATCAAGTGATGGCTGATTTAGAGTATCTTCAAGAAGATATTGCACGCAGACCCGCGTTGAGATCGACTGATGTCCCGCGAGCCCCCGGAGTAGCATTGGAGGCTCTTATGTATTCTTGACTTTTTTGGCTTTGAGTCTGTATTTTACTTTTTTGAGTCAGTTCATCTTTTCCAAGTATGTTGGTTCTTCTGTTTGGAGTCTGTATATTTCTTTTTTTAATCATCAGTATTTCCGAGTCCTTGTAATAGTAAAACCCAAAAAGATTTTTATTTAATGAAAATATTGAAAAGCCCAAAATTTTGTCGTTTCTTTTATTCCACATTTGTTCCCTGAACTACGTAAAAGTTTGATTCATGAGACGCCATGATACGTAGGCATTCCCCATTGGATTCGATCATAGCCATAGACAATTTGGGTGAAAATTAAACTGACAAAGAATAAAATAATAAAAAAAAGAGAAAAATTGAATGAAAAAAAGAAAGAAAAAAGTGAAAATAAAAGAGCGAAAAACAACCAAAAAGAGAAGGGAAAAGAAATCAAGATTAGAAATTTGAGAAAGGATATAGCAAAGCCGGGATGAAATACACAACCGTTGCAAAAACATTTAGAAAAGTTTAACTGTTAAGGTGCATTGCATCCCCAATATGCAATTCCGTATCTGTTAAATGTCTCAAACTAACTAGGTTGTTGTGTGTGCAAAATAGATAGGTCATGTTTAGGTGGTTGGTTTTGTGGTAATCTCGCTTCCCATCCTTACTTCACAAGATCTAAAGGCAGCGTTCCTATGGCCACCGAAATTCATCTACCAATTACTGATCCTTAGGATAGCTCGGTGTCGGCTATTCCACAGCCAGAGTCGGCAGCCGCTGAAGAAAATAGGAGGCTGCGTGTCCGTATGTAGGAGATGTGGGACGCTTGGTCCAACGATGAAGAACCACCCAATACGATCCCCGGATTTCCTGAACTGCTCCCAAGATGAGTGGAACCACCAACGTCCCCATCCCCGTGACAAACCTATTCGTCCCGTTTGGGTACCCTACTATATCAGCCAATTTCACCCGTATGCCTTCTAAGGTTCTCCCCATGCACCATTTTCAGGGGTACCTTCTACATTATTCACCGCACCACCAGTCTCTACTACGGCACAACCAACAGTGCCCTGGCCATGCTTCGAGCCTTCAGCCTTAACTTTTCAAGTCCCACAATTTCAGCTAGACACAACTCATGTTACCCCAAACTCGTACCCTCAGCACCCGCAATATGAGTCTCCAAGAGAACAAGAGAGAACAATGAGAAACCCCAAGCAAGAAGAGATGGCTCGGAAGATGAAAAGCATGGAACAAAGTTTGAAAATCATGCAAGGCTTGAGTGGCCGAGTCTCTCATACTCCAACCTATGTATTTTTCCCCATGTTCACTTGCCTGGTGGGTTCAAAACGCCAAAATTTGAAAAGTACGACGGACACAGAGACCTAATCGCTCGATACTGTAACCACCTGAGGGGTGCTGGTGGAATAGAAGAATTGTTGATGGCTTATTTCGAGGAAAGCCTGACGGGAATTGTGTCATAATGGTATATGGACCAAGACATCTCGCATTGACATATATGGGATGACTTGGCCCGAGATTTCGTCAGGAAATTTCAATACAATGTTGACATAGCTCCAGACCGAAACTCCCTGACTAATTTCAAGAAGAAAACCGCAGAAAGTTTCTGTGATTATACTATCAAGAGGCGTGAACAGCCAGCCAGAGTGAAGCCTCCCATGGATGAAAGTGAGATGGTTACGGTCTTCTTACAGGCCCAGGAGGCCGATTACTTTAAGAACATGATGTCTGCCATGGGTCAACCTTTTGCAGAGGCCATAAAAATCAAGAAAATGGTAGAAAATGGCCTGAAAACTGGCCGGATCATAAGTCAATTTGCTTTGAGAGTGTAACGACCCGACCGGTCGTTTTGAGCTCTAGCGCGCTGTTCAGCGGTTGGAAGTCATGAACAAATTCATTTCAGGCATATTAACTTGTGCATATGGTCGGAGTTGAATTTCGTGAAGTCCGGAGTCAAATTGGAAAGAAAATTCTCATTTCGGAAGCCTTAAGTTGAAGAAATTGACTAAGACTGGGATTTGGAGTAAACGACCTCGGAATCGGGATCTAAAGGTTCCAGCAAGTTCGTATGATGATTTCGGACTTGGGCGTATGTCCGGACCGGGTTTTGGATAACCCGGGAGTGTTTCAGCGTATATTATGGAAGATAGCATTTTGGAAGGATTTCATAAATTTGGGTTGTAAGGCATCTCAGTATTATAGATGTCTGTTTGGGATTCCGAGTATGGGAATAGCTTTGTATGGTGATTCTGGAGTTGGGAGCGCGATCAGAAGTGAATTCGAATGTCCGTAGGTTATTTTGAAGTTATTTGGCTAAAGATAGAAATTTGAAGGTTTTTGAGAAATCCGGCCGCAAGTGGAAATTTTGATATCGGGGTTGGAATGCGATCCCGAAAGTTGGAGCAGGTCCGTAGTGTTGAATATGACTTGTGTGCAAAATTTGGGGTCAATCGGACGTGATTTGATAGGTTCCGGCATCGGATGCGAAAGCTTGAAATTTCAAAGTTCATAAAGTTGAATTTTAGTGCGATTCATCGTTTCGATGTTGTTTGATGTGATTTGAGGCCTCGAGCAAGTCCGTATCATGTTTTGGGTCAGGTTGGTGTGGTTGGACAGGGTCCTGGAGGCCTCGGGTGGATTTCGGGTGGCTAACGGATCAATAATTGAAGTTGAAGGAAGCTGAAGGTTGCTGTCATCTGGTGTAACCGCACCTGCGAGGTTTTGGCCGCAGGTGCGAGTTCTGGGCTGGAGCTGAGGAGATCGCAGGTGCGGGAGATTGGTCGCACCTGCGGAATCGCAGGTGCGAAGAGGGGATCGCAGGAGCGGAAACTGGTAGGCTGAGTCAGAGCCGCACCTACGATGGAATTTCTGCAAGTGCGGAGCCGCAGGAGCGGCCATTGGACCGCAAGTGCGAAAAGAGGCCTGGGCAGAATGATTTAGAATCGGGTTTGTGCCATTCCTCTCATATTTCTCATTTGGTTGGGCAATTTTGGAGGTTTTCAAAGGGAGATTTTCACCAAGCATCAAGAAGTAAGTGATTCCTTCTCATTTCCAAGTTAAATACAAGATCATTACATAGATTTGATAGGGGAAATTGTGGGAAAATTGGGATTTTGAAGGAAACCTAGAAATTTGGTAAATTGGATTTTTACCCCGATTGGAGCATGAATATTTGAGTAAATTGTATATTTGAGCTAGTAAAGCTATGGGTAGAGTTTATCTTCGAAAAATTTCGGAATACGGGCACGTGGGCCCGAGGGAATTTTGGTCAATTCATTAAGCGGAGTTGGGAAATTATATAATCTGAATTTTTAGCAAACATTTGGNTGTGTGTGTGTGTGTGTCTCAGCACCCGAGTCGCAGGTATGATTCGCGAGCGGGGGAAGCTTTATGATAATTCGGTATATATGTGTCAGCACCCGAGTCGCAGGTATGATTCGCGAGCGGGGGAAGCTTTACGACTATTCAGCGCTTAGATATTTCCTTTACGACCTCGGTCGGTTGTCTTATCCTTGTGTGCGCATGACTATTTGGTACTATTTCGTGGGTATTGACTTGACATATATTTGGGGGGAAAGAAAAATGGAATTTGTTATTTAATTTCAGTATTTACTCGGATTTTTCTTGTGCTTATTACATCTTTGTTGTTCATAGTCATACATGCCTACCGTTTCACTATATCCTGTTATATTATACTGTTGGAACTTAGTGAGTGTCAAGTCGACCTCTCGTCACTACTTCTTCGAGATTAGACTGGATACTCACCGGGTACATATATATTTATATACTCATACTACACTTGTTGTGCATTTGTTGCACAGGTATATTCATAGCAATGTGACTGACTTGGAGACTTAGACGAGCTGCATTACCCAGAGGCGACCCGCATCCGGCAGGGTCTTCTTCATATGTATTTGTACTTTATTTTCAAAATTTCTTGTCCAATTTGTATTTCGGACAAGCCTGTAGTAATCGTATAAGTTCTTAGAATNATTTTCATTGGTTTATCATCATTTGGGTAGTTTTGGAGCATTGTGCATCGATTGGAGTCGTCGGAAGGGCTTGGAAGCCGGTTGTGAAGTTTCGGAGCGAGGTGAGTCTCCTTTCTAACCTTGTAAGAGGGAATTATCCCCATAGGTGTTCTATATGCTGTGTGTAATTGTGTTGGGGGCTACGTGCGTACAAAGTGACGAGAGTCCGTACGTAGCAGCTATTATGTCATGTCGGGTAGTTTTAGGGATCACAAGCATGCTGTTATGTGCCTTATATGTATCTTTAGGCGTACTTTGAGTTACTTATTACTTTTGAACTAGCACAAAAAATTATGGAAAGTTGCATCTGAATTTCCAGTTAAATTAACCCTTTCTACGAGNGAATTTTGCTCATGCACTTGTGACACCGGGTTCTGGGATGTGTTTGGGATGTATTTTATTAAAATGGAATATTAAACTATCGTATTTACTTAGCGGATTTTATTCATTTATTATGTAATAAAGTGAACGGTAATGATTTCAAAAATGCTAAAACAAGAAATTTAACTTAACCATTTAATGATTGGCTTGCTTGACAGTGGTGTCCGGTGCCATCACGACTTTATGGATTTTGGGTCGTGACAGAGAGCCACCTCCCATACCATCTAGAATGGCTCGAGGGGTTTAGTAAATCAAAAGAAGAGAGAAGAAGGAGCCATGATGGCTTCAGGTTCGAGAGGCCCACGTCGATCACATGATCACTCTTACCGGCCTCCCAGAACCCCAGAACACTACTACCCCCACCAAGGTGCAGCATATGCCGTAGCACCGCGTCCCTGTGCGGTGATGAATGCCCAACCCTATACACTGCCACAACAGCACTACAACCAAAATCGAGCTCCACCTCCTAGAAATAACCATCCTCACCAAGCTCCATATAAACCCGTTCCACCACAAAACAACTACCAACATAATTCACGCCCTCGTGAGCCTCCCAGGAGAAACCACTTCACCTTTATTGGTGAATCCTACTCTAGCCTGTTTCCGAAGTTAATTCAGATGGGTCTATTGAGTCCTGTACCCCCAAACTGGCAAAATCCTGAATCCCCATCATACTGGGCCGGTACCAGGTGTGCCCACCATTCGGGAGCAAAGGTCATGATACGGAGGATTGCTGGACCTTGAAGAGGACAATTGAAAGTTTAATAGAACAAAAAAGAGTGGTGTTCAGGGACGAGGAAGTTCCTAATGTGACTAACAATCCATTACCGGCTCACAATAATGGGCTGGTCATTGGAATGATCTGTGATGACAAGAATTTAATCCATCCTTGAAAAATATCATCGCCATCGCCGATTTAGAGACGAGACCCTAAGCGGCAGCGAAACAAGCCAGAAATGAGAAGAAACACACTCCAATTCCTTAAGTTGTAGCAAAAGCTGTAGAAACAAAAACTGGGTCAGTACCTACTAAGGACGCAATTCTCTATGTTCCTAGGGCCCCAAGGAAAGAGCAGTTCATGTCCAACACTCCCAAAAGATTCGAGCAACGGAAAGCCACATTGAATGTGCAGAAGTTGTATGTTCCAAAAGGAACCTATGTGGAACAGGGGCCAGTAATTCCACCAAGGGTAACTGAGCCCGTGGTTATCATTCGCGCACCGGAGAGCCCTATGAGCGACCCCACCACAGTTGTAATTACAACAAAACAATAGTTACTTACCAGGGGAAAGAGATCATGGGAGAGGTGAGTAAAATGAATCAATCTGGGAAAGACCACAATCTAGAAGTGTTAAAGAAACTAAAACTGAGCAAGGATAAACATATTCCACCCAAGAAGCATGTGAGCGCTGAAGAAGCAAAAGAGCTTTTCCGAAAATGAAAAGTTCAGAATATACAATAGTTGACCAGCTACTGAAGACTCCTTCCCAGGTATCACTTTTATCTCTGCTGTTGAGCTCGAATGAACATCAGAAGGTACTCTTGAAAACATTGAACGAGTCATATGTCCCAATTGAAACTTTAGTTGAACAATTAGAAAGAATGGTTGAATAATTCCTCGAAGTCAACAGGATTTCTTTCAACTGCAATGATTTACCCCCGAGGGAGCCGCCCACAACAAAGCCCTTCACCTGATCGTCAAATGTGAGGCCTATTATGTAAAGAGTGTCATGTTGGGTGGTGGTTCCGGGGACGGCATTCGCCCTCTCGCACCGGTCCAAAGGATGGAGATTAGAACAGAAAGAGTTCGACCAAACAATGTCTGTGTGTGCACTTTTGATGATGTCAAGCAAGACACAATAGGGGAAATCGATTTGATTTTGGCCATCGCCCCCGTGGGCTTGGAAGTGACTTTCCAAGTTCTGGACATTGATACTTCATATAATTTTCTCCTAGGAAGACCATGGATTCACGTCGTAGCAGTTGTGCCCTCCACTCTCCATCAAATGATCAAATTTCAGTATGAACACCAAGAAATTGTTGTCCACATGGAGGATGAACTGTCCATTTACAAGGACCCTTCAGTCCCGTGTCTTAAAGCTAGGAAGGAAGTGAGCACATTATCTACCAATCTTTCGAAATTGTGGTCGCCGACCAATGCGAAGAAGGGGCCCCGTTCCCTCAACCTTTCTTATCCAATGCCTCGGCCATGCTGAAATAATTAAACATGGGTACAAGCCTAGAAAGGGGCTCGGGGTATCTCTACAAGGCATCACATAGCCCATCACTTTGACCGCCAATGAGAAGTTCTTCGGCGTAGGTTTCCGAGCTACAAAGACCGATAGAAAATGGGCTGATGAGCGCAAGATAAATGGGTGGGTCCTGCCCCAGCCCGTTCTGAATCTTGCCAAGTCATTTGTTAAACCCAAGTATGTAGTAGTAGAAGAATAAGAAGAAGAGGCCTTCACGGCCGAATAGATTGAAGATACTTGTGAACCCATGAAACAAATGCTGTATGAGTCCCACATGGTCCAGCCGGGGGAAGGCACGAGCACTACTGAGGTGCTATATATGGGACCAGATGCCAAGATTCAGAATCGGAAAGCTACCATATTCCATGTCAGACGGGAGTCCGGTAGTCCAATCTTCCCATCTTTTCTACATTATGTTACACCCCATGTTTTCGTACGTGAAAGTATGCCATAAGTTAATTTATGTAAGCTCGGAAATGAGATGTTACATCCCACATTTTCGTACGTTTAAGTTTCGTCGTAAGTTAATCGACGGATCGGGAATGAGATTATTTTTGAGGTTATAAACATTTATGTTATTTATAACAGGCGATACGTAATTCCCGTGAAGATTAAAGGGTAAGAGTGATGTGTGGCTATAATTCATGGTTTAAAGCATTATGTGCCTTACATTTTATGTGCGTTAATGATAAAAATACACGTCGTATGTGCATAATGGAGTCTATTTCATGTGTAGGTGAATTGGAGATGGAAGCCGAGCTAAATGGATGCATAAACATCAAAAATACGCTCAAGAGTCGAAAAGGAGTGAACCAGGCTATAGCGGGGCGTTTGAGCTGTAAAGCCTGGTCATACCAAGCTATAGCTGCGCGTTTGGGCTATAAAGCCTGGTAGGACCAGGCGTTTTGGGGGCGTTAGAGCCCTAACTCCAGGCCTGGCCAGGCTTTATCCCGGCGTTTGGGCCATAAGCCTGGTCCCTGGTCCGGTCAAATCCGAGTTTTGAAGGTTTTAAGTGTTTCCCGATTTGAATAGAAGTCTCCTACACGTTTAGGGTTTGTCCCAAACATATAAATAGACCCAAAAACACAACTTTGAGGAGAGGATGCCATTTTTGGAGAGAAGATACACACGGGATCGTTAGGAAGAAAAGGATTTCTCAGTTTTCATCATCTTATTCTAGTATTTTCAATTTATGCAAAACTTATGCAATTGATTGATTCTAGCATGAGTGGCTAAACACCCATTGTTTTGGGGTTGTCGTTTAGCCATGAATATGGTTATTCGACATTAATTTAACCTTGATTATAGTTCACTCAATATATGGTTGTTTCTTCAATTCTGCGTTTAATTGCTTAATTGTCTGGCCAGCAATTTGGTTCTATATACTATCTATGTTATGCTTGGGAAAGCCGTATATAGACTAGAGAAGAATTGAATAGAGCGCGATCTTAACCCTTCAGGGGAGCGGATTTATGGTTAGGATAAGAATATACCTAGTCACCATGCTTAATTAAACGTCGTATCTTAGTGCATTCTAATAGATTAATTTCATAGGAATATAGGCGTTAATCTATTGAGAATAGGCGAGTAGTGCTTCGGGAGAAGGCTA
>ML434898.1:0-16231 GCA_005239525.1 Nicotiana knightiana | reverse complement strand
CTCAATCTAACGCGCCGCACGCGCACAATAGGAACTCCAAGACTAAGGTCATCTCCACATCAAAATGAGCATTGCGAGCTGGCACAATGCAACTGCACCCCTCGCGTCATCCTCCTAATGCCAGTCGGCACAAGCAACCAGTTGTTAACTCTTCACCAACAAGCTTAAATACAACTACTCAAGGACTCTTAACTTTTTGATCAAGTACACAAGGACTATTAACTTGGAAGTGGCAAACAGCGAAACAAGGAGAGCAAAATGTAAGGAAGAGGCTTGAACTTTTGACCATCTCTATCTAAATCAACCACTTAAGCTTAATCATCAAAGTATAAACCAAATCACAAGACAAAGAGTAAAATTCCAGTGTAATCAAACTTTTATCAAGAAATTACAGTTTAATCATAATATTCTTATAAGAATCAATATGTCATCCTCTGACAAGGTTAATGAAACAGATAAAACGTGTTACAGATAGTCGTCAACAATACAAATATAGTTCAAAATCATCAAAGAATCGTAGCATCATTAAAGCACTATTTTTCACAGCTCAGATTTGTCAGTTAAAAACCTAACCAATTTTATCCAATTTGGTTATATATGTTAGGATAAATTACTTAAAACATGGGTTTATAGAAAAAAATCAAATTTCATTTGCAGTAAACGCAAGGTTTTTTCTTTTAAACTTTTCCACTTTGTATAAGAAACATTGTAAGGTAGTTTGGGTAGGTAGCTATTCTGAATGTATGGATCCAGGTAACTGAATAGACAAACACTTCCTCATTCTTAATCAAACAGTATGAATTAGCTCCGCTTGCAAAGAACCCCTAGAAATAGAAAGGAGATGAGTCTGCTTACCTAGCAACAACGAACCCTAGAAATAGAAAACCACAATTACGATAAACTGGAATTGACCGCAAGGATTTGATTGAAATTTTAGGGAGAAAGAGAAGATATGACAGCATAAGCCAACGTGGACGCCAACAAGGATGCCAAATGGACGAGATTTCAAATGTTAGTTAAGCTGAAATTTGAAATGAAGTTGTAATTTTTGAATTTAGTGATTGGCGGGAATTTCGGTTAGAGGTCATTTTCAATTCATGCATTTATATTTCAAGGTAGTGAGTATATATAGATCAATTGTAACGAATAAATGATATTATGAATGATAAACAGAAAACTTGATCCCACTTCCTCTCTTTCTCTCTTCTTCTACTCGAACTTTCTCTTCTTCTCCTCTCTTCTTCTTCCTAGCTACTGTTTCATTGCTTGGGTACTACTATTTGGTATCAATTGGTATCAGAGCTCGTAAATAATGGGACCACGGAAAGCTGTTGATGTAGTAACAGGAGCTCAGCCAGCTGACTAGCAGGAGCCATACGAAGATATAGCAGCGCAGCAATTGGATCTACGGGAGGAAATGTCTCAAAAACAGCAGGAATTGAGAGACGATATGGATAGGCGACATGCGGAGTTACTTCAAATGGTAATCTCTCTTAAAAACTCCTTTGATGGATGGTAGTTGAATCAACAGTCGAAGGAGAGTGCATCAAATTCGACTGGTAGGGATAAGGTGCTACAATCTGGGCCGGGCATTTTAGGACCAAATCCTTACTGTGTTCCTCCCTCTCGAAATCATAATTTGAATTTCCCGTGATTCAATGGTGAAAATTTGAAAACCTGGTTATATAGGATTGAACAATACTATGTTGTTGATAAGACTCCTCTTAATCAAAGAGTAAGTCTAGTTGGTATGAACTTGGATGATGAAGCCTTGGAGTGGCATCAATCTTATATGAAATTTCGAGATTCCCTTGACTCTCCTGATTGGGAAGAATACTTAGCTGCTTTGATTGAAACATTCAGTGAGGAGTTCTCTGATCCCATGCTAGAACTCAAGAAATTGAGGCAAACTGGTTCAGTCAGGGAATTCCAATTTGCTTTTGCTAGAGTGCTATCTCAATGTGATTTGTTTGTTAGTCAAGCCATCTCTTGTTTCCTAGGAAGAATTGGTGAATCCTGTGAAAATGCATGAGCCTCAAACATTATCCAAAACTTACAGATTAGTTAGACTAGCAGAAGCAATACTAACCGCTAAATCCAGAGTTCTAAGGTCTACTTCTGGAGGCCAGTATGCTTTCACTACAAGGAAACCAACTTTTGACACTGCTCAATCCAAGCCTCTCCCTACTTCAACCATGATGACTCCAAGGTTAGGTTTACCTGCCCCTAAAGCCCCAGCTGCTCTTAGGGCCAGAAGGACTATCTCTCCTGCTGAGATGTAGTCTAGAAGAGCACAAGGACTATGTTACTTTTGTGATGAAAAATATACTGCTGGCCATAAATGCAACCTTCCTAAGCAGTTATTTGTGTTGGATCTGGAATATGGTGAAGAGGTAGGTCCAGAAGAGGAATTGTCAAAACCTGAGTGTGAGGTTACTGAAGAATGGTCAGCAAAGGAGGAGGATCCTCCTATGATTTCATTGTGTGCACTCAGTGGAATCCAAGGGGCCCAAACTATTCATGTGACTGGCTACAACAACAGGAAACCATTGCAGATTTTGTTAGATGGTGGAAGTACTCACAATTTCATAGACTGTGAGTCTGCCAAGAGACTGGGATGTCATTTTACCTCCACCAAGTTTGGTATGTTAGCCTTGGAAATAACTCTATGGAAGCCACTTCTGGAGTGGTGAGGAATTTTCAATGGATGTTGCAAGGGACTACCTATAATTCTGATCTCATTGTGTTTCCAGTAGGTAAATATGACCTAGTCCTAGGGGCCTTATGGATGAAAACCTTGGGACCAGTTACTATGAATTATACAGCTTTATATGTCCTTCACTTACCAAGGCAAGTTCTACCTCCTTAAGGGAGTATCTGATGAGTATAAGACTTCTAGTCCAAAGTCTGTCAACAAAAAAATGGGCCAGGATGTCCAACTATTCATGCTGCAAGTGTTATCTCCCCACTATAGCTTCAAACCTTTTGGTCATACTTATGCACTGTACTTTCCTCATGAACATAAAACCCCTTCTGTCATTCATACACTCTTAAACCAATATTCTCAAATCTTTGCAGACTCTACCACCTTACCTCCTACTAGAGGTGATTTTGATCAAAGTATCCCTCTTCAGCCTGGCACTAAACCAGTTAACAAAATAACTTATAGGTACTCTTCCATGAAGAAGGGAATCATCGAGCAGTTGATTAGGGATATGTTGCAGCAAGGCCTTATCCAGTACAACAATAGCCCTTTTGCTTCACTTGTTGTGTTGGTTGGTAAGAAGGATGGCTCATGGAGATTATGTGTGGACTATAGGGAAATGAATCAGTGCACTATTAAGGATAAGTTCCCTATTCCAATCATCGATGACTTACTAGATGAACTAGCCGGGGCAGTGATTCTTTCAAAAATAGACCTTAGATCAGGTTACCACCAAATACGTATGATGACAGATGATATCCCTACGACTTCCTTTAAAACTCATTTGAGACATTATGAGTACTTAGTTATTCTCTTTGGTTTAACTAATGCACCCTCTACTTTTCAGTGCCTCATGAATCACTTATTCCAACAGTTCATTCGAAGGTTTGTATTGGTTTTCTTTGATGACATCCTCATTTATAGCAGGACTCTACAAGATCATGTTGTTCACTTACAACAGGTGTTTGAAGTAATGGTCCACAACAACTTGCTGGCCAAACATTCCAAGTGTGTTTTTGGTGTTCAAGTGAGGAGTATTTAGGCCATTTCATTTAGAATGAGGGTGTCTCCACTGATCCTAAAAAGATCACAGCTGTGCAAAATTGGCCTACTCCCACTACTGTTAAACAGTTAAGAGGATTCCTAGGTTTAGTAGGCTATCACAGAAAATTTATTAAGGGATATGGTCTTATCAGCCGACCTCTTACTGAGTAACTCAAGAAGGACAATTTTAAGTGGTTTGAAAAGGCAGCCCAAGCCTTCTCTGCTCTTAAGACAGCTTTAACAACTGCCCAGTCTTGACATTGGCTGACTACTCAACTACATTTGTGGTTGAAATTGATGCTAGTGGAACAAATATTGGTGATGTCCTTATGCAGCAGGGTCACTCTATTGCTTTCATCAGCAAAGCTTTGGCTCCCAGGCACCTTGCTTTATTAGTTTATGAGAGAGAACTTCTTGCATTGGTCTTTGATGTCACCAAATGGTCTCATTACTTACTAGGCCATCATTTTATTGTTAAGACTGATCAAAGGGCTTTGAAATATCTACTAGAACAAAAGATGCATACTGACTCTCAATTAAGGTGGTTGGCTAAGTTGCTACCTTTTGACTTTGAAATACAGTATAAAAGAGGTAAGGAAAATGTGGCTGATGATTCTCTCTCCATAGTTGATGGTGCTGAACTTATGTCCTTATTGGTTTCTTCTGTCCAATCTGATCTATGGCAGGCTATATCTTCCTTATGGTCTTCTGATCCTGAGCTAATTTCCCTTATTGCTTCTTTATAACAGGTCCCTCGGAAGCACTATACTTGGCTTAATAACCAGCTAAGAAGGAAAGGCAAGTTAGTTATTGGGCATGATGTTGCCTTGAGGCAACAAATTCTCACTCTTTGGCATTCTCCTCCTACAGGTGGTCAATCAGGAGTTGATGTTACCACTCGTAAGGTCGTCGCTTATTTCTATTGGAAGGGCATCAGACAGGATGTCTTGGATTTCATTCACAAATTTGAGGTCTGTCAGAGGAACAAATATGACATGTCTGCCTATCCGGTCTTACTTCAGCCTTTGCCTATTCCTGCTCTTTCTTGGAATGATATCAACATGGACTTCATTAAGGGATTACCCAAGTCTATGGGGAAGACTGTCATATGGGTAGTCATTGATTGACTCACCAAATATGTCCATTTTATTGCCCTTGCTCATCCATATACTGCCCAATCTCTTGCTCAAAGTTTTTTGGATTCTATCTTTAAACTTCATGGTTTTCCAGCATCTATTACTAGTGATAGGGACCCAATTTTTATCAGTTCTTTTTGAAAGGATTTCATGTCCATTCAAGGAGTTTCTATACACACTTCTAATACTTACCACCCTCAAATCGATGGACAGAGTGAAGTACTTAATAGATGCCTTGAAACTTATCTGAGATGCTTTTGTTCTGACTCTCCTAAGGACTGGGGTACCTTCTTATCCATTGCTGAATGGTGGTATAACTCTGCTTCACATTCAGCTATCAAGACCTCTCCTTTTGAACTCCTCTATGGTTATCCTCCTCCCATTCATTTGCCTTTATCTCCTGGAGACTTTTCTATGGACCAAGTTGAAGACATCTTACTTGTTCGAGAGTTCAAACTCCAATTAGCTAAATTTCACCTCTGTCGTGCCCAACAACGAATGCAGGATCAAGCCAATCTTCATAGGTCTGATAAGACCTTTCAAATAGGAGATTGGGTCTTTGTAAAACTTAAGCCTTATAGGCAGTCTACCCTTTCCCTCTCTCCTTACACAAGTTCACTTCTAAGTACTTTGGCCCTTATCTTATTGTCGACAAGGTAGGGGCTGTAGCCTACACCTTACTATTTCCCCCTGAGGTCCAAATTCACCCAACCTTCCACATTTCCCAACTCAAACGTTGCGATGAGATTCCCTCTACCATCATTCATCCTTCCATCTTAGACTTGGCCAGGCCCTTATGCCCTCAACCTGAAGCTGCGTTGAGCAGACGCCTCATTAAAAAAGGGAACAAGGTTGTTGTTTAGTGCTTAATCAAATGGAAGGATTTGGATGCTTCCCAAGTCACTTGGGAACTGGCTTCTATTCTTCGCACCAGATTTTCTCATTTCACCCTTGGGGACAAGGGTGTTGTCCATGGGAGGGTATTGATACATATATGACAACATAAGCCAATGTGGACGCTAGCAAGGATGCCAAATAGACGAGATTTCAAATGTTAGTTAAGCTGAAATTTAAAATAATGTTGTAATTTTTGAATTTAGTGATTGGCGGGAATTTCTGTTAGAGGTCATTTTCAATTCATGCATTTAGATTTCAAGGTGGTGAGTATATATAGATCAATTGTTATGAATAAATGATATTATGAATGATAAACAGAAAACTTGATCTCACTTCCTCTCTTTCTCTCTTCTTCTGCTCGAACTTTCTCTTCTTCTCCTCTCTTCTTCTTCCTAGCTACTGTTTCATTGCTTGGGTACTACTATTTTGTATCAGATGGAGCGAAAAATAGGCACACATTAGTTTAGGAGGATTAAAAACCCCTTGACTGTAAGGCTTTGAACTTATTTTAAGTACTTTTTAGTTTGTATTTGGTAAAGTCAAAATATGCTTAAGATAAATTTAAAACTACTTAAAACAAGTCAATCCAAACAAACAGGGTTACAAGCTCTTCCCAAGAAGTGAACTGGCTTATACCATTAAAATACTTTGAATAAACTTGAATACCCTTTTTTATTAAAAAAAAAAAAAGAAATTAACCCAAAATAGTCAATTTCGTAAGTAAAGTTTCAATAATGGCGAGTAATGTTCCTGGTGGTAACTAATAATGTTCAATCATATAATCATACTATACGTGAGAAGTAAAGTCAAAAATATTTCACAAAAGCTAAAAAATCATTTTATCCTTCATTAATTAAACACTAATTCTAATCGGTCACTATTTTGTGACGGAAAGGTCCCTTATAACTTTATTCTCCAAAATATTATTTACTAATACACATGAATTAAAAGTCTGTCACAATTTTGTGACATAATTGTAATAGAGCCTCATTTCCATCGTAAATTTGTGATAGATCGCCATTTCTGTCATTAATTTATACTCCTTTCGGTTCACTTTTTTGTGATTCACAATATATATTTGATTTTTTCAAATCTCAAAAATAATTAACTTTTTCTTTTTAAAATTATCCTTGGAGTAAAAGAGCCCGAGTAATTTGTTATATTTCCAATGAGTAAATTAAGGTTAATATGGTCAATTTTATTATTAATTAATACTAAAAGATAAATTTCTTATGCGTGAAAAGAGATAAAAAAAAATCACTTAAGTGTACCACAGGGAGTTTATAACTAAATTGTGACAAATCATTATCTGTGTCATCACAAGTTTTGTTTAATGCATTAATAAATTCCATTATAAATTTGTCACAAATTCATCACATTTTTGTGAAGGACTTATTCGTCATAAATATCCCGTCACAATTTTGCGTTTTTTTTATAGTGATTAGTGTGTGTGTATATATATATATATATATATTCCAAAACCTTAGCTTAACATGTGTGAATATGTTAAAAATTACTTTAGAAATTCAAATAACGTAATAAAAACATCAAATTTCCAAAGAATGTAATATGCATAGTCAATATATCACTTAAATAATTTGCATAACTTGGTAACACAAATATATGCTCGTTCCCGCGCATGCACTCCAAAACACTTTAAATCACAGCTATTGTGGATGTCAGGGAGGACGGATACATACACAGCTAGAATCAACTAAACAATACAAATGATAATTCACAAAATACATTTGAGGCATATATAATTAATTAAGTAATAAAAGTACAAGACATACATATATATATATATAGAGGGAGCTTTGAGTATGAACCTATTACTATTTGGGGAGCCAAACAAGATTTTCTTTAGCCATATTTTTTGCAAATATATTTCAAATTTGCACAAAAATAATTAATTTCGTTGACCAATGTGCTCGAAAAAAGTTGAACAAATTAAAATAGAGGGAGCTACTTTCTTGGGTCACACGAGGAGACCCGAGAAAATTACTGACACACACACAGAGAAACAACATCCTACCCACTACAATTAAATGACATTTTCTTAGTGTTAATGTTATATCTTGTTAAATTTAATTTGTCGAAACTATACACTATCCTAACTTAATGTTACGCCACTTTCTTGGTTTGAATCAAATATATTTTTAATAATTTATCAAATACGTTCAAACTTTTCTATAACATGTTCCGAATATTTTTGAATATTGCAGCGAATTGATGTTATAAAAAAGATATTAATAGAGAATATGAGATTTAGTTCTGAAAAAAAATTGACTTCTATAATAAAGAGGATCTCGTTATAAAAAGGTCAGACTATAATACACTATCCTAGTTACGATTCCCACGAGCCAACGTGCCGTCAACTTAAAGACAAGAAGTAATTTGAAATAAATAATTTTAAAAAGGAAAATCCGCGGAGATTGAGTGACAGAATATATGGATCAACGACATATTGGCAAATCTACTGGGATCCTTAAAATATTTGTGCCTCCTTAAAGGTTAAGCATTATTTATTTTTGCACTAGTTAAGTTGTCCGCAATTTGCTCGTAATGAAAAAAAGAAGTGAATATACAACATGATTTTGTGTTTAACTTAATCGAGATAGATCATAGAAGAGATACAATCATGCGTTATATATATACCTAAATATTTTCTTCCATTAGCTACAAAACTCNTGATTTTGTGTTTAACTTAATCGAGATAGATCATAGAAGAGATACAATCATGCGTTATATATATATATACCTAAATATTTTCTTCCATTAGCACCAAAACTTACAATATCACCAATTCCAAAATATATTCACCCACTTCACTAACTTTCAAACGGAAGCTCAAAATTAGAAAATTATTATATAATACATGTCAAAAATCAAGCCTAATCACAATTTCTTGAACAATAAAAGCTTCATTCCAAAAAAGATTATGAAGGTAGTAATACATTCCAATTTAAAGCTCAAATGTTGTTTCAAATCCCCTCCTCAAAACTTTTAGAACTTGTTGAAAAGCCACATAAGAATTGGATTTGGGAGTAATTATATAGTTTGGTCAAGTAATTACTTGATCAGCATAGAATTGAGTGTAATTGGAGGGGTGTGACTACACTCTCTAATTCTCAAGAGGGAGGTCAGAATTGGTGGTAATTACACTGTGTAATTACAAAGTTGTCTTTTAGTTTTTTTCCTTTTTTTTTTTATTTTAATTTATTTTCTTTATAACTTTATTTCTCTCTTTTTTTTTTATTTTAAATTTTATTTTAACTTTTTAATTTCTTTTGAAATTTTAAAATATTTTTTTTTGTACATTATTTATCTTTTATTTCTCTACCTTTACTTCCTGTGATTTCATATAATTGTTTATATTTTATTTTTATTTATTTTGTTATTCTAGATTTTGAAACTACGCCTCCTAATATTAGAAATAGTGAGTCATTAACAAACATGACATATAATGAGTAATGCAATTAAAGCGGAATTTCGTATTAAATATAATTATAAACTAACTATGTTTCCTAATCTTAAGTTGTAGTGAAACTTACTATTTTACCAAAAATAGTACCATTTACAGACTCCGGGCAAAGAGCTGACCTCTTGCACTCCTATTTACATCTGACAGTCCCTAGTTTAGCTATACTAACTATAGGAAATCAAGAAAATGATCAGCTATCTCACTAAGGGTATGAACTCAGCAGACTCAAAGGCTTGTGCCATTTCCTAAGGTCTTGTCTCTAATGTGAATATGTAAGCTATTTCTCTACTGACTCTGTCTTCATCATAGGTGCTCTTCTGGAATCTTTGTAGATTTCTCTCCCTCCATATGACATAGACTGCCATTGCATATGCACAGCTGGTGATAGCTCCCAGTCCACGCTTCCTCTTGGCCATACTGCATACCCATTGCAATTCATGTTTGGCATCACCCCTGTTCCTGGTATGCCCAAGCTAGGCCAGTAATCTCAGCCACAATACACCTGTAACAGGGCATTCAAAAAATATATGTTCATGAGTTTCAATGCCACCATGACAGAATACACAAGCCATCGGAGCTTGTTTGCCTATCATCTGTAGTTGATCCACTATTGACCGCTTGTTTTGCACTGTTAACCATAAGATAAATTTCACTCATGGATGGATATTTTGCTGCAGTGTAAGTCTTTTCCAGGGTACTTTGAGGTGCTGAGGTATCAACTGTAGGTACATCTTTTTAATAGAGAAGGAACCATCCATATTCTGCATTTTTCCTAACTTAGCAAGTAAGTCACCTTGTACTATAACCTGTTGTATAACCATATCTCGAGTTTCCAAAATTTTCCTAACTACCCAAGTTGTTGTCTTAGGTATAGGGCATGAGTCAAGAGTTTGTTTCTTTATGTAGTAGTTGTGCACCCACTTTATCCAGAGGCAGTCCTTTTTCTGTGCAATTGACCATAACTGCTTTATTATTGCAGCCTTGTTCCATATACATAGATTCAGGACATTCAATCCTCCAGCTGCTTGAGGTAAACACACTTTTTCCCAAGACATCAGTGCTTTATTTAATAGATTTATCATTCCAGCCCATAAGAAGGTTCTACATAGACTTTCAATAGCTTTCTTTACCTTCTTTGGTATCACAAAGATCTGTGCCAATAAGTTTGTATTTCAAATATTACAGACTTCATCAATTGAAGTCTGCCTGCATAAGAGAGGAGTTTGGCAGACCAACACTTCATTCTAGTAGTAATCTTTTCAATAAGAGGTAGACATTGGACCACTGAAAGTTTTTTAGATGACAATGGAACCCCCAAATATTTGAATGGTAGATCACCCAAGGAGTAACTCAAGAGTTGCACCATGACTTGTTTAATGTCCTCTGTCACACCAGCTATGTAAATGGAGCTTTTGGTAGCATTAACATGTAGCCCTGAAGCTTGTGAGAATGCTTGAAAAGAATCATTCAATAGACTAACAGACTCCTTATCTGCTCTACAGAATATAAGCAAGTCATCAACAACATAAATATGAGTGGCTCCGAGTTTCCTACACTTTGGATGGAAATTAAAATCACCATTTGTGATCAATTGATTTATCACTCTTTGCAAATACTGCATAGCTATGAAAGAGATATAGAGGCATAGGGTCCCTTTGTCTGATTCCTCTTTGCCCAAGGAAAGGCTTGGTGAGCACTCCATTGATGACCAATGAATAGGAAACAATAGTTATACATTCGATGACTAATTGCATCAAATTTGTAGGGAAAGCCAAGATCAACCATGACTCTTCTTATAAATCTCCATTCCAATGTGTCATATACTTTCCAAAGGTCCACTTTTAGTACACATCTAGGGGATAAGCCTTTTCTTCCATAGCCCTTGAAACTTTCATGGATGAATAGTATGTTGTCCAGGATGGATGATGAAAGTTGATTGGGATTGGCTGATAATGTCACCAACAACCTTGCTGAATCTTCTAGTTAGAATTTTGTCTATGATCTTGTACATGGTGGTACAACAGGCAATTGGCCTATAATCCTTTATCTGAGTTGGTGAAGGAACCTTAGGCACCAATTTAATTGGAGTACAATTGATAGCATGCAACATTCTGCCAGTTTGGAAGAAGTAGCATACAGCTGCATAGACATCTTCTCCGACCACCTCCCACTGCTTGAGAAAGAATTCAATAGGATAGACATCTAATCTAGGTGATTTGTCTAGGAGAATTTCTTTTATTGATTCCAAAATTTCATCATTTGTTACCTCTTGCACTAGTTGATATTGTTGCTGATAGTTCAGACAATTGCCTTTTTTTATTACCTTTGTATTTGGACAAGGTAGTTCTGAGGCTCTTTCCCCATAAGCCCAGTGAAGAAGGATATGAATTCCTTTTCTACCAATTTGGGGTCGGTGAGTTTGATAACACACTTAGTATAAACTGAAGTGATAGTGTTTCTGGCAGTTCTCATCCTCCATTAAGCATGAAAGTATTTGGAGTTTGTATCTCCACTAGTGATCCAGGTTGCCCTTGATTTCTGCCTTAGGACCTGTTCTTCTGTACTGCTCCACTTCTCCAAATCAAGCAAAATTTGTCTTTATTTTTCAATAAGGAGTTGGTCTTGTGTTTGGAGTTTGAGATTTTCTTGTGTTACTTCTAGTTTCTCTCTTAGCTGCTCAAGTTTTTGATTATATGATGTCATATAGGCTGTTAGTTCCTTCAAGTTGTCTTTTAGAAGTTTTATCTTCTTCCACACTTGATGTATAGGGTCTCCCCTCACTGTCAAGTTCCATGTATCCTCAACCTTTTTCCCAAATTCAGGATAGTGTAGCACATTTCAGAAGAGCTTAAAAGGTCTAGGGGGAAGCTGAATCCTTGCACCATTGTCACGACCCGATTTACCCTCCGAAGGTGTCGTGACGGCACCTAGTCTTTACGACTAGGTAAGCCTACTGTAAAGGAGTACATAAGGAAGTCTCTACAAGATAGAATAGAAGGAGACTTAGAGGATTCTGCGGACGCTGTAGAAATACCTTGCAGACTCCTAGAATTAGCAGCAACGACTAACTACGAGGCTAATAGCTCGTACCTGGATCTGCACACGAAAAACATGTGTAGGAAAGGGCATGAGTACACCACATTTGGTACCCAGTAAGTGCCAAGCCTAACCCCGGTCAAGTAGTGACGAGGTCCGGTTAAGGCTCTACTGGATTTCTAAATAAGTCGGTTTAAAACAATACAAAAGATAGGTAATGTCTACAGTAAACAGTTTAAGAAAAATAATACAAGTTTTACAGTAAAGAAAATCCTCGGCTCAACACAATATATCCCAAAGTGGAATCTTCCAGGATACCGTCCCGTAGTTCCAAATGATTATGCAGTACAGGGGGATCTCCCGGGATACCGTCCCGCAGTTCCAAATGGTTATGAAGTACAGGGGGATCTCCCGAAATACGTCCATAGTCCCAAAATAAATATTCAATACAGGGGGATCTCCCGGAATACATCTGTAGTCCCAAAGTAACTATGCAGTACATGGGGATCTCTTGGAATACGTCTGTAGTCCCAAAATAAATATGCAGTACAGGGGGATCTCCCGAAATACGTCCATAGTCCCAAAATAAATATGCAGTACAGGGGGATCTCCCGGAATACGTCTGTAGCCCCAATTTAAATATGCTATGCAGGATGAATGACGAGCATAACATCAAAATTACACAGTTTATACTAATCACAAATAAGACAAATAAGGGCTTAACTAGGCATGACACACAAAAAATCAAGTAGGCAATTAGGCACGTACTTATGCTTCCCTACTCGGTATTCTTGCCACGAGTACCAAACTCCGAATGGCCCAAATCTATTCAAATAAATTACAAAATGTAAATATCACTACGAGCAACTAATTCAACTAATCAAGCGCGAAATTAGGAAAATTACCAAAAAAGTCTCCTGGGCCTACGTCTCGGAATCGGGTAAATATCACAAATTCCGAACACCCATTCGCCACGAGTCTAACCATACAAGAATTACTCGAATCGGATACCAAAATTTCGATCAAAACTCAAAAACTTGGCCTAAGAACTTTATCCAAATTTTTCCCAATTTTCCACCAAAAATTCGAAATTAAAGGATGGATTTACGCATAGATACATGTCATAAATGACACTACGGACCTACAACCACTCTCGGAATTCCATTCCGAGCCCGATATCAAAATTTCACCTATCAGCCGAAATCGCCAAAATTTAACTTTTGCCAATTCAAGCCTAAATCTACTACAGACCTCGAGAACATATTCTGAACATACTCCTAACCCCGAAATCATCCAATGGAGCTAACAGAGTCGACGGAATTCCATTCCGGATCCGTCTTCACACAATTCCAACTACGATCCGATTTCTAAAGTTTAAACTCATATATAGGGACTATGTGTCCAAAAACTCTGAATTTTGCAACTAAACATTCCGACAAGTCTCATAAGCAGATATAAAAGTGGGGAAAGTAGTTATCAGGGGATCGGAGAGCTAACTCTTAAAACGACCGACCGGGCCGTTACAACCATAGTGGATAAGAATTAGTGAATGGTTTGATACTGAAGGATTCATGTAGTCAGCTTCAATGTGACCATATTTCTGCAACCAATGATAGTTCCCAAATGCCCAGTCAATTTTGATGTACACCTTGCTAGTGCCTGGCTGCTTGTTGCTCCATGTGAAATGCTAGCCAATTACCTTCAGTAGAATCAGCTGCAAGGTATCAATACAGTGTTGGAATTCCTATATCTGTTGTTGAGTTACAGGTGCTCCAATCCTGTCTTCAATAGATAGCACATTGTCACATATAAGCCAAGGAGTTTGTATTTGGTTCCCAATAAATCTCAGTTCATTCCATAGAGCACCTCTTTGTTGAAGTTCATTCTTCCCATGTACTATAGTCAGATGAGTGAAAAAACCAGTAGTAGTCTCCTCTACTGTGCAATGGATTAGCTGTTCAGCGCTAATAATCTGAACTATGAGGTGCCTCTTTCACAGTAACCATATCATCCCATTCACTGCATTTGGGTAGTTGCAACATGCTTCCCAATCAGGTACTACTTTCTTCAATATGTTTTTGGATTTTGGTTCTTTAACTCTAGTCTTAATGAATCCAATGAGATCTACTTTATTCTTATTCAAAAAGAGCTTCAACTTTTTTTGTTTGAAGGTCTTGTTAAGTCCTCTAATGTTCCATGTTGCTATAATTATGGGAGCTTACGCCCATTCTCCTTAGATGTGGAAGTTGCAGTCTCCAGGGCAGAGTACCTGTTAGTGGTGGCTACTCTAACCTCGTTATCGTTTCTTTCATTTCTATCCGATTGATTACTTGTCTCAGGTTGTCTCTTAATTTGACCAACTTTAGATAGAACCTGATTTGTAGCAGTAATCTCCTTTTCCTTTCCAGTAGAAGGTTGTTTGGTAGTGTCAGTCTGAGCCTCATTTGTTGTTTCAGCAGCTGCTTTTACTTGTCATTCCATTTTCTGCAAGTTCCTTTTGTTGCTTCTTTTCCTCCTCCTCTTAGGCTCTATGAACTTATCCTCCTCTTTGTGTTCATGCTTCCAAAACTATATGACCAAATCTCATACATTAAAACTTTAACATCCAGTCGTATCCCACAGGTTGATATAATACTCTTGTTGGTGTGTCAATGTCCAGACAGTCTAACAAAGGTTGGGAGATATCTACCTCAACCAAAACCCTTGAGTATGATATTTTCTCCATGTTTGTTGTGTAATTATCAGTGTGCAGCGGTTTACCCACATCACTAGCCACCTTGCTTAGAGCTTCAGTTGACCAATAGCCTACGAGCAATCCAGGGAAAGTCACTCCCGTGGGAATTTTTTTAATGCACTCCAGGTTAAAAGTGAAGTCAATTTTCCAATTGTGAACGATGAATGGTTTGTTATGATAAGTATAAGGGCTAGATTGTAGCACAATCTCACATTCCTCAATAGTATTGAACTTAAAGATGTAATATCTTTCATCATGCATCATAATTCGTGGTTTTGAGAAAAATCCCTATACATTTGTCACATAATTCTCCATTGAGTTCATGTACGGAGTATCACCCAATCACGTACCCAATTAGAGCAGACTTCCAGTAGCTCTCTTGAGATTTAATGTCAGTTTTCTCAATTTTGACAGTGATTTTCCCATCCCTAGTAATTGGCGGAACATAGGTAGAGCCTTACCCATTTGGGTGTTCCGATTGTTCCTCCCTTTATCCACAGGGGTTGACCGTTCAGAGGCTGTTGCTACAGAGAATTGGAGTCCGCAAGCTGCTAATTTCTCCTTGATGTTTGTAGTAATCCCTTTTGTTTGTTCACTTCGTTCTCTATTGATCACGCTCAACTATGTCTTGTAGAAGACTAAGCGGGCGTTGTAAATATAATCCGGGGTATTACGCCCAGAGTCGATCCCACAGAGAATTTACGTATCAATTGAGTCTATAAAATACTAAACTGTTGCTAAATCAAGTTTCTCAAGATTTTGAATATCAATTTGGTGATGTTTAACTAATTCTACAATCAATAATAATAAACTAGCAATTAACTAACAATTTAATGTAACAATGATAATAAAGGGTCTAAGGTTATGGTTTCCCCCGTTGGTGAATTCTTCCTTGGATATGTCTTATAGTTTAATTGGCTATCTCTGTCAATCATGAACGCTCTAACTATCATAAATCTCTCTCAAGTAATTATGATAATTTACTAGACGCACTCTCTCAAGTTACGCTAGCTAGATCGCAATACAGTTCACTTTAGATTGCACCCGAGGTATCGTTATCTCTAATCTAACCTCTAAACACTCGGTTATGACTGTCGTCTATACTCCGGGAGTGGTGTTGTTCAAGCAACTACTTAAATATGCACTCTCTCTCAAGTAGATACATAATAAATAGGAATAGTTAATCAAGGGCCCTT
>ML434895.1:134764-155711 GCA_005239525.1 Nicotiana knightiana | reverse complement strand
AAACGTGTAGGAGACTTCTATTCCAACCGGGAAACACTTAAACTCATCAAAACTCGGAATTGACCGAACCTGAGACCTGGCATTTGTGCCCTGGCGCCTGGCTAACGCCAGGCTAAGGCTGGCGTTTCAGCTCTAACGCCTGGCTAACGCCAGGCAGGGTCAGGCGTTTGGGCTCTGGCGCCCGGCTATAGCCCGATGCACTCCTCCTCGCCTCTTGAGCGTATTTTCGATGTATTTGCATCCATTTAGCTCGGTTTCCATCTCCAATTCACCTACACATGAAATAGACTCTATTATGCACATAAAAAGTGTATTTTTTATCGTTAACACACATAAAATTTAGGGCATATAACATATTAAACCATGAATTCTAGCCTCGCATCATTTACCAACACTTTGGGAAGAACTTGTCTCTTGAAAATTGCCTCTAGGTCTTCTGGGTTTTGAAAATATGAAAAAATGGCTTAATTCCGTTCTAGGTTCTGTTTTAAAACACTAGACATGTCTTCATCGCGTTCGCAAGAGGCCTGTCGCGATTGCGGAGAGTTGCGGCTCAATGGCCTTCGCGTTCACGATGTACTGTGCGCGTTCATGATGCATTACTCACGATGGCCATCGCATTCGTGACCAGGTGGTAACGTTCGCGTAGAACAATTCGAGACTCCCCTCCCCAGGCCCATAACTCATCGCGTTTGCGGCAGCCAGATCGCGTTCGTGAAGGGTAATCCCCTCAGTGCTTCGCGTTCGCGACCAGTGTTACGCGTTCGCGTAGAACAAAAATGACCCCCAGCCTTTTTACTCTTCGCGATCGCGGGAGAGGCTTCACGATCGCGAAGAAGAACGCATCAGTGCACCAGTAACAGTTATGATAACAGAAGTTTATAAGTCTGAAACACCCTGTAGCTTATCCAAATCTCACCCGAGCCCTCAGGGCTCCAAACCAAACATGCACGCAAGTCTAAAAATATCATACAGACTTTCTCGTGCGATCAAATCACAAAAATAACACCTAAAACTACGAATTTAACATCAAAAATCATGATTTTCTCAAGAACACTTCAAATTCACTATTTTCTCAACTGGACGTCCGAATTACGTCAAATGAATCTGATTTCCACCAAATTGCACAGATAGGACTTAAACATTACAACAAACCTGTACCGGCCTCCGAAACCAAAATACGAGCCCGATACCAACGAGTTCAAACATTAATTCATTTCTTTATTTCCTTTAAAATTCAGTACAACAATTTTCTTCAAAAATTCATTTCTAAAGCTAGGGACCTCGGAATTCAATTCGAGGCATACGCCCAAGTCTTATATTTTACTGCGGACCTCCCAGGACCGTCGAAACACAGGTCTGGGTCCATTTACTTAAAATGTTGACCAAAGCCAACTAAAATCAAATTTTTAACCCTAGAAATTATTATTTCATATATTTTCACTTAAAGGCTTTCCCGATTCACGCTCAGACTGCGCACGCAAATTATGGTAAATAAAATTACTCTTTTTAATGCTAATGAGCCCGATTATGGAGTCTTAATTCACAAGATGACCCTTTGGGTCATCAGAATCTTCACCTCTAAAACAAATGTTCATCCTCGAATGGACATAGAAAAGTACCTGAACTGGCGAACAAGTGGGGATATACTCTGCATGCCTGACTTGGACTCCCAAGTAGCTGCCTCAACAGGCTGACCTTTTCACTGCACTCAAACTGAAGGGTAACTCTTTGACCTCAACTGATGAACC
This sequence comes from Nicotiana knightiana, assembly GCA_005239525.1. NCBI lineage: Eukaryota > Viridiplantae > Streptophyta > Magnoliopsida > Solanales > Solanaceae > Nicotiana > Nicotiana knightiana. Next base: position 153,960 of record ML434895.1, on the reverse strand, counting down.
TGCCGGTCTAAAATGGCTACCGGCTCCTCCTCATAAGTCAAACCCTTGTCCAATTGGACAGAGCTGAAATCTAACACGTGGGACGGGTCACCATGATATTTCTGGAGCATAGACACATGGAACACCGGATAAACTCAGGATAACCCTGGAGGCAACACAAGTCAATAAGCTACCTCCCCCACTTTCTCGAGAATCTCAAATGGCCCGATATACCTAGGGCTCAACTTGCCCTTCTTCCCGAAACTCATAACACCCTTCATGGGTGATACCCGAAGTAATACCCTCTCTCCGACCATGAATGCCACGTCACAAACTTTACGGTCGGAATAAATCGTTTGCCTGGACTGAGTTGTACGAAGTCGATCCTATATAATTTTGACCTTGTCCAAGGCCTCCCTAACTAAGTCTGCAACCAATAACCGAGCCTCTCCTCGCTCAAACCATCCAATTGGCGATCTACACCGCCTACCATATAATGCCTCGTAGGGAACCATCTAAATGCTTGACTGGTAGCTATTATTGTAGGCAAACTCCGCTAACGGCAGAAACTGATCCCAAGAACCTCCAAAGTCAATAACACATGCGTGAAGCATATCGTCTAAGATCTGAATGGTACGCTCGGACTGCCCGTCCATCTGCGGATGAAATGTTGTACTCAACTCAACTCGTGTACCCAACTCACACTGAACTGCCCTCCAAAAGTGCGCGGTACACTGTGTACCTCGATCAGAAATGATAGACACAGGCACACCGTGAAGGCCAACAATCTCCCGAATGTAAATCCCTGATAACCGCTACGAAGAGTAAGTACTTTCCCCCAGAATGAAATGTGCTGATTTAGTCAGCCTATCCACAATAACCTAAATGGTGTCGAACTTTCTCTGAGTCTGTGGGAGCCCAACAACGAAGTCCATAGTGATACGCTCCCGCTCCCGCTCCCGCTCCCACTTCCACTCAGGAATCTCTATCTGCTAAAGCAAACCACCAGGTCTCTGATGCTCATACTTCACCTGTTGATAATTCCAGCAACAAGCCACATACGCAACAATATCCTTCTTCATCCTTCGCCGCCAATAATGCTGCCGCAAGTCCTGGTACATCTTGGCAGCACCCGGGTGAATAGAATACTTAGAACCGTGAGCCTCCTCAAGGATCAACTCACAAAGCCCATCGACATTAGTCACATACACTCGGACATGCATCCTCAAAACACCGTCATCTCCAACTGTAACCCTTTTGACACCACTGTGCTGAACCGTGTCCCTAAGGACCATCAAATGCGGGCATCATCCTGCCGATCTCTGATATGCTCAAATAAGGAAGACCGAGCGACTATACAAGCTAAAACACGGCTGGGCGAAATATCCATCTTCACAAATTGATTGGCCAGAGTCTGAATATCTGAAGCTAATAGTCTCTCACCGGCTGGAATGAATGCAAGGTTGCCCATACTTACTACCTTCCTACTCAATGCATCGACCACCATATTGGCCTTCCCCGGATGATACAATATAATGATATCATAGTCTTTCAATAACTCTAACCATATCCACTGCCTCAAATTAAGATCCTTTTGCTTGAACAAGTACTGAAGACAACGATGATCCGTGAAAACGTCACACGACACACCATAGAGATAGTGTCTCCAAATCTTCAATGTATGAACAATGGCTGCCAACTCTAAGTCATGGACATGATAATTCTTCTCATGAACCTTCAACTTCCGAGACGCATATGCAATCACTCTTCCTTCCTGCATCAATACCGCTCCGAGCCCAACATGGAAGGAATCACAATATTACCGTGAAAGATCCTGAACCTGATGGTAACACCAACACCGGTGCTAAAGTCAAGGCTGTCTTGAGCTTCATAAAGCTCCCATCACACTCGTCTGACCATTTTAATGGGGCACCCTTCTTAGTCAACTTAGTCATCGGGGATGATATAGATGAAAATCCCTCCACAAAACGACGGTAGTAACCTGTCAAACCCAAGAAACTCCTGATCTCTGTAGTTGAAGCGGGTCTAGGACAATCCTTGACTGCCCTATCTTCTTAGGATCTACCTGAATACCCTCTGCTGATACAATGTGACCCAATAAAGCTACTAAATCCAACCAAATTCGCACTTTGAAAATTTAGCATACAACTGACTATCTCTGTCTGAAGCGCTATCCGGAGGTGCTTCTCATGCTCCTCTTGACTGCGGGAGTATATTAGAATGTCATCAATGAACAAAATTATGAAGGAATCTAGATAAGGCTTGAACCCACGATTCATCAAGTCCATAAATGCTGTTGGGGCATTAGTCAAGTCAAAAGACATCACCAAAAATTCATAGTGCCCATACCTCGTCCGAAAAGCTGTCTTAGGTACATCGGACGCCCTAATCTTCAACTGCTGGTAGCCCGATCTCAAATCGATCTTTAAAAACACCTTGGCACCCTAAAGCTAATCAAACAAATCATCAATTCTCGACAATGGATATTTATTCTTGATAGTGACTTTATTCAACTGTCGGTAATCTAAACACATTCTCATCGATTCATTCTTCTTTATGAACAAAACCGGTGCACCTCAGGGCGAGATACTAGATCTAATGAAGCCCTTATCCAACAACTCGTGCAACTATTTTTTCAATTCTTTCAACTCTGGTGGGGCCATCCGGTATGGAGGAATATAAATTGGTTGAGAGACCGGAGCCACATCAATATAAAAATCAATATCCCTGTCGGGTGGCATCCCCGATAGGTCTGCAGGAAATACCTCGGGAAACTCATAAACAACAGGCACCGAATCTATAGAAGAAGCCTCAGCACTAAAATCACGAACATGGCCAAATAAGCCAACATCCCTTCTCGACTATGCGACGAACCTTCATATAAGAAATAACCCTGCTGGAGGAATGACCAGGGGTCCCTCTCTACTCTAATCGAGGCAACCCTAGCAAAGCTAATGTAACTATCTTGGCGTGACAGTCCAAGATGGCATAATAAGGTGACAGCCAATCCATGCTCAATATGACATCGAAATCTACCATATCAAGAAGAAAAAGGTCCACACTAGTTTCAAGACCCTCAATAACGACCACATACGAGCGATACACACGATCTACAACAATAGCATTCCCCACGGGCGTAGACACATAAACATGGACACTCAAGGAATCGCGGGGCACAACCAAATACGAATCAAAATAAGATGATACATAAGAGTAAGTAGACCCCGGATCAAACAGAATTGAAGCATCTCTATTGCAAATTGAAATGTTACCTGTGATAACAGAATTGGATGACTCCGTCTCAGGTCTGGCCAGAAATGCATACAATCGGGGCTGGGCCCTACCACCCTGAACCATATCTATGGGATGACCTCAGACAGGCGGACCTCCACCTCTAGCGGGCTGGCCTCCACCCCTAAAAATCTGGCCCCTACCTTTGGATACCTGACCCCTACCCCTGGCTGGCTGGGTAGGTGGTGCTGCAGCTGGTGCTGAAACTATGGCACGAGAATTCTGGTACTGAAGGTGATTACTCGAAAATCTCGGACAAGCTCTCCGAATATGCCCATATTCACCACACTCAAAGCATCTCTCCTGATACTAAGGCTGACCCAGACGAGCCGGCTGACCACGATAATAACTCTGCAGAGGAGGTGCTCTGATAGGAGCTGATGGTGCACTATAGGCTGGCTGAGTAGAAGGAGGCATATAAGAACCAAGATCACCTGAGGTACCATGAGATGCCTGAAGTGATGAATGAAATGGCCTGGAAGAATGGCCTCTATTAAAAGAAATCCCGCCTTCAGATGAGGCACCGCTAAATCCACATGGAGAGGTCTCTTGTCTGAACCTTGACCTCCCAATCCGAGAACCACCTCAACTCTGGTGGCCACATTGGCCACATCTTGGAAAGATATCTCGCTCCCTGTCTCCTTAGACATCTGCAATATGATCGGCTGAGCAAGACCCTTAACAAATCTCCTAACCCCCTCTCTATCTGTGGGTAGAAAAAGAGTAGCATGACGAGCCAAATTCACAAAGCGAGTCTCATACTGGGTAAAAATCATGCTTCCCTGCTGAAGACGCTCAAACTGATGACGGAGCTCCTCTCTAGTAGTGATCGGCAGTAACTTCTCCAAGAAGAGATGTGAAATCTGATCCCAAGTCAGAGCAGGTGATACAGCTGGTCTAGTCAGTAGATAATCCCTCCACTATTTCTTGGCAGAACCGGTCATCTAAAAAGCAGCAAAATCGACCCCATTGGTCTCCAAAATACCCATGTTCCGAAGAATCTCGTGACAGCTATCAAGGTATTCCCGGGAGTCCTCTGAAGTGGCACCGCTGAAATGAACATGGAAAAGCTTGATAAACCTGTCCAATCTCCATAAAGCATCGGAGGACATAACTGTACCAGCAACGAGCGGTGCTGCAGTAACTGGCTGAACTACCCCAACTAGATGGGATGCTGGGGTCTGAATCTGAGGTGTAGTCTGCTCCGGAGTGTGGGGTAGCAGGAGTCTGGACTCCTTCTCCAGCATGGGATACGACTGTTGCCCTAGGGAGTGCACCAGTCTGGGCTACACTCTCCATAAGGCCTACTAGTCGGATCAAGGCATCCTAAAGCACCAGGGTAGCAATAAACCCCTCTGAGACCTGAGTTGGTCCCGCCGGAATGGTCTGAGATGGAGCCCCCTCATCAAGCTCTATCTGGGCCTCCACAGCTAGAGTTGTTGCCTGAGCATTGGGCTGAGTTCTGCCCCTGCCTCGGCCTCTGGCACGGCCTCGTCCTCTGCCTCTTGTAGGAGCTGCTGCTGCTGGAGGATTTGGTTGCTGGTCAGCGGAAGAAGAGGTACGTGTTCTCGCCATCTGCGAGCGAATAGAAGAGTTTAATTAGTATTTGGGATAACAAGAATCACACGACAGAGTAGAAATAAAGTGAACTTGTTCCTAACTTTATAGCCTCTAAGAGATAAGTATAGACGTCTCTGTACCGATCCCTCAGACTTTATTAAGCTTGTCCGTGAATTGTGAGACCTAGGCAACCTAGTGCTCTGATACCAACTTGTCACGACCCAAATTCCCAACCCTCGGGATCGTGATGGCACCTAACACCATACTTGCTAGGACAGTCAATGTTAGAGGGATACATTATTTAAAACAATTAAAACATAATACGAGGTCTAATATTATCCAATAAATGATATCAAAATAATTTATGGAGAAATAAAACGATGCCACGAAACTAATACTAATATCTAGCTAACCAGGGTTTGGAGTCACATTTCACGAACAACTAAAGATTACTACAAGTATTTGGCTAAAAGAATATATATATATATCTGTTTTACATTAAATAAAACAGTAAATAAATAATATGGAGAAGACTCCAAGAATATGCGAACATCAGCAGATCTACCTCGTGTCTCCGTGCGAATAATTATCTACTACTCGAAATCAACTCTGACCGGAACCTGGATCTTCACAAGAAGTGCAGAGTGCAGTATCACTACAACCGACCCCATGAACTGGTAAGTGCTGAGCCTAAACTCGACGAGGCTACAACAGGGCATTTATAATATAGCATGTGTACTATGTTTAATATAGCAACAAGGAAATACTAAACTAAATGAAACAGTAACTTGCAGTAAATAAATAAATAACTAGCTATATCTCCAGATCTCAGCTATAACCAATCCTTACGTGAATTTCCATGTTACAATTTAAATAACGGTAAAATAGAATATGAAGGACAACAAATAAAACAGTGAGTATTCCAGTTTCCATCATATAACCAGTAACAACATGAATATTCTCTCTTGTTACTCCTTGTTGCGACGTGCAACCCGATCCCACTTGTCCACCCTTATTACTCCTTATTGCAGCGTGCAACCCGCTCTCACCAAACAGTCACATTTCACCATTTATAATAAAGGGTTCACAACCTAGATCAAAATACTTCACAACATTTATGTCACAAATAATGTAACGGAAAGCTGTACAATTAAGAAATTTCACCAATTATTACTACAATTCGAGTTTCAAAATCCGACCCCAATTCGAGTTCTAAATTCTAATTTTACAAAATTTCCTAATTCTACCCAAACCCCCAATTTCTACCATGAAAACCCTTGATTTTTTATTGAAAAGTCATGAAAAACAATGTGTAATCGAGTGAAAATAGTTTAGAATCGTATACCAACTCTTTGGGGAAGAACTTGTCTCTTGAAAATTGCCTCTAGGTCTTCTTGGTTTTGAAAATATGAAAAACGGCTTAATCCCATTCTAGGTTCTATTTTAAAACATGGACAAGCCTTCATCGCATTCGCGAGAGGCCTGTCGCAACTGCGGAGAGTTGCAGCCCAGTGGCCTTCGCGTTCACAATGTCTGTACGTGTTCGCGATGCATTGCTCATAATGGACATCGCGTTCGCGACCAGGTGGTCGCATTCGCGTAGAAAAATTTGAGACTCCCCTCCCTCTGCCCATAACTCATCGCGTTCGCGGTAGACAGGTCGCGTTCGCGAAGGGTAATCCCCCCAGTGCTTCGCGTTCGCGACCAGTGGTACGCGTTCCCGTAGAACAAAAACGACCCCCAACCTTTTTACTCTTCGCGATCGCGAAGAAGAACGCATCAATGCACCAGTAACAGTTATGAGAACATAAGTTTATAAGTCTGAAACACCCTGTAGCCTCTCCAAAACTCACCCGAGCCCTCGGGGCTCCAAACCAAACATGCACGCAAGTCTAAAAAAATCATATGGACTTGCTCGTGCCATCAGATCACAAAAATAATACCTAAAACTACGAATTTAACATCAAAAATTATGATTTTCTCAAGAACACTTCGAATTCACTATTTTCTCAACCGGACGTCCGAATCACGTCAAATGAACTCCGATTTCCTCCAAATTTCACAGATAGTACTTAAACATTACAACAAACCTGTACCGGCCTCCGAAACCAAAATACGGGCCCGATACCAACGAGTTTAAACATTAATTTATTTCTTTGTTTCCTTTAAAATTCAGTATAACAATTTTCTTCAAAAATTCATTTCTAAAGCTAGGGACCTCGAAATTCAATTTCGGGCATATGCCGAAGTCCCATATTTTACTGCGGACCTCCTGGGACCGTCGAAACATAGTTCCGGGTTCATTTACTCTAAATGTTGACCAAAGCCAACAAAAATCAAATTTTTAACTCTAGAAATTATTATTTCATATATTTTCACATAAAGGCTTTCCCGATTCAAGCCCGAACTATGCACGCAAATCAAGGTAAATAAAATTAATCTTTTTAAGGCTAATGAGCCCAGAATGGAGTCTTAATTCACAAGATGACCCTTTGGGTCATCACACTGATGTTGACGCGCCTTCCCTCGTGATGACGAATACATAAGGAACGACAACCGGGGTCTCAGACAATTTGCAGCAAGATGGGCCTTCGATTTCACAACCCGCTGATGGTGCTTCTTTGTCGACCGTTGAAAAGGCAAAGGCATTGCCGAGGAAGGATACGAGACCGACTCGGATATTAATGCTGGCCGATCTCCAAATAATGGTGGAACGTTTCACCCAACTTAAGGTAAGGTGTGAGGGGTCCACGAGGACCATCACAATCCCTATGGATCGCGACCTGTTAAAGAATATAGAGGACGTGGTCCCCAGCCTTAGCCCCTTTTGTTCCGAGACAGAAGGTAAGACCGTGAAAGATTTGGATGATGATACCTTGTCGAGGAATATTGCTGGCCTCTCCCTTAGAGTGAGTTTTTGGCATTCTGTTTTCTCTCTGTTTCTCTCTCTCTCTCTTGTTTTTATTATATATCATTGCTTTTGTTTCTGACTTATTTCCTTTTCTTTATCTTGTTGCAGACGATGATATTGGATATTGAGAGTGCTCTAAGGGAGAAGAAGCGTAGGGTAATTTTTATGAGATTGCAAAATAAATACTTTGAGTACCGTAACAAGCATCGGGAACTTCGTCGGTGGCTTAATGAGGGGGCGACATGTAGGCCCTTCGAGAAAAGTTAAAGGAGAAGGATGATGAGTTAGTCAAGTCCATCGAGAAGTGCAACGTTCTTAAGGGAATTTTGCGAAGTAAGAAGGAGGAGCTTGAAATTAGTAAGGGCGTGGAGGCCCAGTGTAGCGATCTTCAGCGCAAGTCATTGAGCTGCATAGGCAATTGGAAGATTGTCATCTTCAGTTACAGGGCCTTATGGCTGAAGTTGTTGCAAAACAAAGCGAGCTCGAGAAGGCAGAATCTCTCTATGTGGATGTTAAGATGAGATTGGAGGTACTTGAGCTAGCGAACAATGTCCTATGGGCTGAGCGGGAGAATGGTTAGTCCACGGTGAAAGCTAAAGAGGATCGCCTAGAGGGGAGCTCGGAGAGCTGGAGAAAAATAATGCCTCCCTTCGTGGTCAAGCGGTCGCATTGGAGGCTAAGAAGGATCAATTGCTTGCACATCCCTCTTGTTCACATACTTCAGAATTACCCAAAGTTCCTCGGGCATCGTATGAGGAGTGAGTTCACGTCGATGTCCTATTGAATGTATATTGAGATTTGTACAAGGCAGGATTGTTTAACCAAAGAATTAGAACCTTTGACTAAAGCTTATTTTTAAGATGAATACGGGTTACTGATAATCAAGATAATGGGGAAAATGAATAATAGACAATATTACAGAAATAAAAGATCGAAGTTGATTGTATTCGAGAATCAGATGCCTTTACAAGCTGTATTCCTCTCCCTTATATAGGAGATTCTTATAACGTACGACTACTGTTATGGTTACTCATTAATGACTAATTATGAAATTAATGAGGCGTTACACAGGATAACGGTAATAGGGATTCAGTTACATAACGTTCGAGTAATCAATTGTGGATCCTTGAATCTGCCCGTAGCTTTGTCTAGATTCATTCTGACCGTGCCTCTCTCCTATTTTGATCAAGTTGAATTTCCCGTGGCTGATAAGTTCGTGGGTTTACTGAACCGTGCCTCTTTGTACCGTACCTCTTCAAAGAGTTACGTCCAGCTGTNTGGCTTACGTGTGAAACTCTTTTTTACCAATACAGATAGTCCCCCCACTTACCATATATTTAACGATTAATATTTGGTAAGTGGATATTCATTTATGGCGGGAATATTTTGCCGCCGATTTTCCTTGAATCATTGTATCCTTCTCTGCACCATAGGCGTTGTTTGTCACTTCCATTTAATGCTCATACCACATGGCCTTTTTGGATTGGTTCTGCATTTACTCAGCACCTTTTAGGGCTTTTTGCGGCTGTTCCAGTCTCGAAGTGACATCTTCAATTATGAATTTTCATCATTATTTTCCTTTTTCATCATGTTTGACGGTTTTCTTCAAGTATAAATACATGTTTTCCTTTCTTTGCTTCCACGAAACACTTTTCTAATTTTGTTTTCTATAAAGAATTTTCTCCTTTGCCTTTGTTAACATGTCTTCTTCAAACCAACCTCAAAGAGTAATAGACATTGAAAGCTTAGCGCCATCTTCTGCTCCGACTAGGAGTTAGAGAGGTGGTAGATTTAGAAGTCTAGGATCCACTCCTTCGAGGGGCTCTTCTTCTTCTCAGATAGTACCTCCCCCTTCCACTAGATCTCCAGTTTCCCCGAGATTTAGGATTTCTCGATCTTTGTCTAGGGGTAGAGGAGAACGCCTTCGTGAACCTAGAGTCGATGAAATTGTCCCTGCTGAGTTTGTTTTTGCTAGGGATAGTCAAGTTTGTATAGACCAATCTTCTTCTCTAGATAGTGTAGAAAGATATCCAACCCTTATAACCGAGGGTCAGATTTCCCTTGTTCGAAGGGAGTGCTTTTGGAAATATGACTTTCTTGTCTATATTCCGAATAGTAATCAAAGAATAACATCTTACAAGACAGGGTATTCTTTTGCTTATATGTATCCTTTCACTTTAGGGTTTAGACCCCCCATGACCCAGTTATAATTGAGTTTTGCCATTTTTTCAATAGCTGCTTAGGACAGGTCAGCCCGCCTGTGTGGCGAGTTGTCGCATGTCTTAGGAGTTTGGCTTCTTTAGCCTCAGTTCCTTTTACCTTCAACCATCTTATTCACCTCTACTCTCCTACCTTATTTCGTGAAGGGGTTTTTACTCTGACTGCTAGAAGCAAAAGAGTGTTAGTAACCCTTGGAGATGACAAGGATAGGGGTTGGTACCTCCGGTATGTTGTTGTACCCACTGCTGGTTTAGTGGGTGAAGAAAATCTTCCCTTCCCTGAGAAGTGGAATCGCGCACGTGAGTAGGCTTTAGCTCACATTTACTTTTTCTTGTTTTGACTTGAGATGTTTTATTTAACACCGTGTCTGTTTATTTTTCTTCTTTCAGCAATCATGAATACTGTTGAGAATGTCTCCGGTATTCGTGATTGGGTGGAAAAACTGTTATCTGTTGCTCCTTCAGAAGAAAGATCTTGGAAGTACCTCGCTGGGAGATATGGTTGGAAAGTAAAGACCCACGGTAAGTGAAGTTTTTGTTCTTGCTTTTTTCCTTACTCGAGTCTTTTTTCTTTTGTCATTTAACGTTTTTCTCTTTTTAATAGGATTCTCTGCTCGCGGGGTGTCTGCTTCCTCTATCCCGAAAATGTCCTTGGATCAAGACCAGGAAATCATTGTTGGTTCATCTTCCTCGAAGAGAGGAAGATGAGTGAATCTCGCTCCATAATAGAAGAGGAAGAGGGTGCTTTAGTGCATAGGCCACGAAGAAGGCGAATGATTTTAGATGATGAGCATACTGCCTCAACCTTGCCTCTCGTGTTTGTGATTGAGCCTCCTGTCTTTGATGATGTTCCACATGCCCCTATTCACGGTGGTATTGATCTTGCTGTTGACGACATCCCTTTGCTGCTGTTTTTCCTGCTTCTTTGAGAGAAACTATTTCGTCTATTCCTTTGGCTATCTCAACTTTTGCTGCTGCTTTGCCTATAACTTCTTCAACTCTTCAACTTTCCATGCCTGCTCCTTTGCCCGTGGCTTCTCCAGCTCCTCAATCTTCTATGCCTATTGATGTTCCATCTCTGCCTGCTTCCTTGCTTCCGTTAAGGAAGTAGGGTCTTCTAGCAGAGAGATGCGACATGTGGTAATAGAGGTTCCAACTGAGGGAAACATTTTTAAGAAGACGGGTGAGCCTGAAGTGTGGCTCAAGCCTTTAATAGGTCCCGCTGAGAAAGAAAAGCTAGCTAGCCACGGTGCTCTTACATGGGCAAATGAGGTCGTGCATACTTCTTTGAAGGTATGGTGTAAGTTATCCTCTTTCACTCTCGTATATGAAATTTACCATATCTAACTGGTTTATTTCTTGTAGATTAACCTCATAGGCATGGAGCTTATGAAGAGGATTTCAAACACAGACCATGAGGCAAGAGAGTTGTAGGCAGAAGTTGATAAATGGAAATCACAGTATGATAGCCTAAGGATTGACACGGACACTTTAGAAGAGGAGAGGAGTACCTTGAAGCGGCAGATGAGACTTATGGCAGCAGAACTAGTAGTGGAGCGGGCTTCTTGCAGTCAAGATGACAAAGACAAGAGTGTTCTGGAGTCTTCGTTCGCGGAGCAACTGTCCCGTGCCTCAGAGGACATTAGAGACTTGAAGAACTTGCTGGGGAAGAAGGAAGAATACTCAGGCGAGCTCGTGCAATCACTCACTCGTACTCAAGAAGATCTTCGACGGGCCTTAGACAAAGATCAAGCTTTAGAGGATTCGATTGTTCCATTAAGGGCCGCTCATGAAGCTGTGGAGGCGGAGAAGGACGAGCTGAGAGCTGAGCTTCAAGTGTGGGCACAAGATTATGAAGATTTGGAAGAGGTGGCTGATGTCGATGTGAGCTGGGCGTATATGAATTCTCGCCTTGACACATTGATGGAAGTGAGTCAAGAGGGTTTCGACCTTAGTGCTGAAATAGCCAAAACTAAGGAAGCCATGGAGAAGGCTCAACAAGGTCATAACCTCTCTTCACCTGATGGTGAGATTCTAGCCGCTCATGCCTCTTCATCCTCAGTTGCTCCCGCTCCTTCTGCCACTGAAGTCAACCCCTCTTCTTAAAAAGATCTAGTTGATTTATCCCTTTTTTTCTTTTTCTTTGTATCAATTGGTGGTTACCCCCAGTCCTATCGGCTGTAAATTTGGATTTCCTTTCAGTTCCCAAATGACAACTTAGGGGCACCACAATGTAAATATAAAAATCTTATACGGCTAAGTACAAGTTAATACTAAGTTTTAGCCGTTGTAATATATAAATGTTAGTTCGACTTTTGTTGACTTTCTGTTTCACTCTTTAACTCTTTTGCATGCTTTATTTTTCGAGGTTTTAGTTTTACCTTCGAGTTTTTCATGTGGGATGATTTAGACTACTCGTACCTTTTTATAATAGGCACGGTGTCATATTAAATGTGTGCCTTTTTGCAATAGGCATAGTTTATGGAAGAGGGCCCTTTATAATTGACATGAAGAAGACGTCTTAACTTTAATGATAATGCAATAGAGTGATAGGAATTTTACACATGTTTAAGAATGTTTCCAAGGAAACTTTTTTGTTTGAACTTCCATGACATTTTACATGTGTTTGGTTATCGTCAAAAACTCACGCTTGCAACTGTTTTTGTTTAACAGATTTAATATACTCTTGTATTTTGTAATTGTTTTTCATAGGTAATAATTTTTCGATATTAATACAAGGAAATAATTGTTTTTCACTAGTAACAGTTTTTATAAAGATTGGGGTTTTTACCCGAACTGTTTTGGAAACAGTTTTCTAATAAGTACGAGGGAAATGTTTTCTTATTCGTGACTGTTTTTATATGATAACAGTTTCTTGAACAAATACAAGGGTTCAGATCTTTCATCCATAACTGTTTTATTCAAGAAAAGTTTTTTGAATGAGTATATTGATGATGATCTTTTACCCCTAACTGTTTTTGTTACAACAGTTTTGAATAAGTATAAAGATGTACATTTCTTTCTCGTGACTAACATTTTGCCTTTCAACCTGAATATGTTCGAAGGTTTTTGCTTTTTGCATTAGGCTTTGTATTTGGATGGCTCTTTTGATTTCTTTCGATTCTGCTCGTGTCACTTGTCTCATTGGTAGATGGGTCTTTAGGCTCGAGCTTTTGACTTTCTGATAGTCTTCTTTGCTTCGTCTTAGTCTTCCATACTGTATAGCCCCCCAAGTGTTTGAGCTTTGAAGAATGAAATCTCGAGCACTTGATTATTCCTTTCCTTCTGGTCCTTTTCCTGAGAAGTAAAAACATTCCGGACTCGAAGGTATATAGTTTTTTCGATGATGACTGCTTAACCCCTTTTAAAACGTACATCATAAAGTGTAACCCTAGACCGGGAATTGTGTTATTTCCTCGTGCCTTTGCAGGTCTAATATCATCATCTGGTGATGGGTTATCTTTGTGCGTATCATCTAAAAAAGTTAGTAATATTTTTAAATGTTCAAAATAAAATTGTGATACCTAACGGGGGGGTATTCTTTTCTTTTTAGAGGTAATACTTCTTTAGATGGCTGGCGTTCCAGCTTGTTGGTAGAATTCTGCCGTTCATAGCTTCCAACTCATAGGCGCCTTTTCCATCTATCCCTCGGATTTTGTAAGGTCCTTCCCAGTTTGGATTTAGCTTTCCTGCACCTGCTTCTTTTGTTGATTGAAAGACTTTTTTGAGGACGAAGTCCCCAATTTTAAAGTACCTGATATGAGCTTTACGGTTGTAATAATGCTCTATGATTTTTTTTTTGAGATTCCATCTGTATTAATACTGCTTCTCTCCATGGTTCGAGCAGGTCCAGGTTGGTCCTTAATTCGTCGTTGTTTTCACCTTCCATGGACGTCGAGAACCTTATACTTGGTTTGCCAATCTCTACAGGTATTAAGGCTTCTGAGCCATAAACAAGTGCAAATGGAGTTTCTAATGTGGCTATTTTTGAAGTCATTCTGTATGCCCATAGTACCGCTGGTAACTCATCAGGCCAGTTTCCTTTGATGATGACCTTATTTGTTGACTCAGCTTGACCATTAGCCACGGGGTGGTAAGGTGTTGAGGTGATCTGCTTGATTTGCCAACTTTCGAAGAATTCTGTGATTTGCGAGCCTATGAATTGTAGGCCATTATCACACACGATCTCGATTGGTATTCCAAAGCGGCATATTATGTTTCGCCATAAGAATCTTTTAAATTCCTTTTCTCGCACTTGTTTGAACTCTTCCGCCTCTACCCATTTTGAAAAATAGTCGGTTAGTACGAGTAAAAACCGTACCTGTCCTTTAACTGTGGGAAGAGGTCCTACTATGTCCATACCCCATTTCATGAAAGGCCACGGGGATATTATTGGATGTAATAATTCCGTTGGTCGATGCATGTTATTGGAAAACCTTTGGCATCTATCTCATTTGGATATGAAATTCTCGGCTTCCTCTTCCATCTTAGGCCAATAGTATCCGACTCTGATTAGTGTTTTCACTAAGGATCTAGCCCCTGAGTGATTTTCACAGTGTCCTTCATGGACTTCTTTCATCACAAATTCCGTTTGGTTAGGTCCAAGGTATTTACCTAGGGGTCCCCCGAACATCTTGCGATAAAGTAAGTTGAGAATAAGGCAGTACCGTGCAGCTTTACGGTGTAGTGCTTGAGCCGCTTTCCTGTCTTCAGGTACGGTGTCATTCTGCAAAAAATTAAGAATTTCGTTTCTCCAATCCCAGGTTAGGTTGTTGAAAGTTACCTCATTCCTGTCCTGGTCTATTATTGAATGAAATAATTGAACGACAATTGTATTGTCTTTGTTCGTTACTTCCGTGACTTCTGCGAGGTTAGCTAATGCATCTGCCTCTGCATTTTCTTCTCTAGGTATTTGCACTACCTTCCATGTTTTGAATTGTCTCACGAGCTTCCGTGCTCTTTCAAGATATTATTTCATTCTAGTCTCTCGTGCAATGTAAGTCCCCTGTATCTGATTTACTACCAGTTGGGAATCGCTGTTGATCACAATTTGCTCGATTGAGAGCTCCCGTGCAAGTTCAAGCCCTGCAATAACAGCTTCATACTCTGCTTCATTGTTAGTGATAGGATAACACTTTATAGCTTGCCGTGTCTTTTCACCCGTGGGTGATATCAAGACTATGCCTAAGCCGGCGCCTTTTATATGTGAAGAACCATCGGTGAACAAGGTCCATAGGCCTGGATTAACACCGTTAAAGAGTTGTAACTCTTTTTCTACTTCAGATACAATGCCATTAGTAAAGTCAACAACAAAATCAACTAGTATTTGAGATTTAATTGCAATCCTAGGCTGATAAATTATCTCATGCTCACTTAGTTCTATGGCCCATTTGGCTAATCTTACTGACAATTCTTGTTTATGCAGAATATTTCTTAAAGGATATAAGGTCACAATAGTGATTGGGTGGCATTGAAAATAGGGTCGTAATTTTCTATATGCCATTATTAAAGCTAAAGCTAACTTTTCCAGATGTGGATATCTAGTCTCAGCATCTAGCAAAGTTTTACTTACATAATAGATAGGTGATTGTTTACCTTTTTCTTCTCTTACCAATACTGCACTTACAGCAATTTCTGAGACAGCCAGGTAGATGTACAATCTTTCCCCTTCTTTTGGCTTTGAAAGCAGTGGTGGTTTCGATAGATAAATCTTCAGGTTCTTGAGGGCTTGCTGACATTCTTCAGTCCATTCGAACTGATTCTGTTTTTTGAGAACTGAGAAGAATTTAAAACTTTTTTCGGAAGATCTAGAAATAAACCTCCCCAAAGCTGCTATTCTTCCTGTCAGTCTTTGAACCTCCTTTTTATTTGTTAAAACATCAGGTATTTCCTCTATGGCTTTAATTTGAGCGGGATTTACCTCTATTCCTCTGTTTGATACAAGGAAACCCAAAAATTTGCCTGATTGCACTCCAAAAGCGCATTTCTCTAGATTCAACTTCATATTATACCTGCGTAAAATATCAAAAGCAGTAGATAGGTGCTGAAAATGGTCTTATGCTTGTGTTGATTTTACCAACATGTCATCGATGTACACCTCCATCGTTTTTCCCAGATGTTCTTGGAACATCTTAATCACTAGCCTTTGATAGGTGGCTCCAGCGTTTTTTAGGCCAAAAGGCATGACTTTATAACAATAAGTTCCCATATTCGTGATAAATGAGGTGTTTTCCTCGTCTAAAGGATCCATTTTAATCTTATTATAACCAGAATATGCATCTAGAAAGCTTAATAGTTCATGACCTGCGGTAGCATCAATCATTTGATCTATATGAGGTAATGGGAATGAATCTTTGGGGAATGCTTTGTTTAAATCATTATAATCTACGCATACTTTCCACTTGCCATTATTTTTAGGTACTACCACGGTGTTTGCAAACCGGTTGGGGTATGTTACTGATGTGTGGCTAGAATTCGTGATTTTAAGCATTATATACCTCGCATTTTATGTGCTTTAATGATAAAATACACGTCGTATGTGCTTAATAGGGTTTATTTTATGTGTAGGTGAATTGGAAATGGAAACGGGGCTAAACGGATGCAAATACGTCGAAGAATACGCGAGAGGGGACACCCGGGGGATAGCCAGGCGCCAAGCCAAACAGCCTGGGGCAGCCTGGCGTTACCCAGGCGTTAGACCCATAACGCCTGGGGGGACCAGGCGTTACCCAGGCCTTAGGGCTGTAACGCCTGGCCCTGCCTGGCTTTACCCAGGCTTTAGGGCTGAAACGCCTGGGCCCCGGGACAGTGAAAAACCGAGTTTTGACGGGTTTTAAGTGTTTCCAAGTTAGAATAGAAGTCTTTGAGATGTTTAGGGTTCATTCTAAACATATAAATAGACCCAAAAACATCACATTAAGGAGCTTTATGCAGAATTTCGTGGGAAGACTTTGGGACAGAGGATTCTACTCAGTTTTTCTTCTCTTCTCTTCTTTTAGTTTTATAGTTTATTCGTTCTAGAGTATTGGGTGTTACATGAATGTTGTAGTTGAAGCTTGAATTATTCTTATTGTTTATCTTAATTGGTTTGTTTATTCAATCTTGTGCTTAATTATTCAATTGCTTGATCACAATTGACTACTATCTACGAATCTAGGGTTGAACTCGGGAGAGGGAATTCTAGATTGCATATAAGATTGGGTAGAGCAAGATCTTAACCCTTCAGGGGAGCGGATTTGCGGTTAGGATAGGAATATACCTAATCGCCTTGCTTGGTTATTATACGGGAATTATTAATGCGTTCTTGTTAATCCTGATTCCATAGGAATATAGGCATTAGGTTAACTTGAATAGGCGAGTTGTACTTCGGGAGAAGACTACGAGCAATATTAACCTCGTCAATCAATAAACCTGATTAGAAGATTTAGGTCGAAAACTCAACGTGATTGTTTAACAACCCATAACTCTAGAATATCAATTTACCTTGAATTCATCTTTAAGTTAGTTGTCTATTTAATCTTTTGATTTACTATTTTAGATTAATTCTAGTTAAATATTTGTTTGAGTTTAGTTTAGTGGATAGTTAAATCACAAGTCCCTGTGGGTACGATATCTGGACTTCAATTCCTATATTACTTGTCGACCACGTACACTTGCGTGTGCACTGGGAAATCAACCAACAGTTACCTCTCGTATCGAACAAATCTTCAAGAGTTTCTGTGCCTCTTCATCGATAACTTGGTTCTTGAATGGTCCTTGCTTTCTTTTATTCTACTTAACAGGTACGAAGGAGAAATCTTCATTTAGTTTATGAGTCATCACTTCTTGTGCGATGCCTGTCATATCTGAGTGGGACCACGCAAAACAGTCTGCGTTAGCCTTTAAATAATCAATTAACTTACCTCTTCGAGCAACACTTTCTGCTCAGGTTTTTGTTCAGATAACGGAACAGCTTCGAGCTCCTCCGTAGTTGTTTTGATGTGCTCATCTTCCTCCGGTTCATGAATGACGTCCGGTCTGGAATCCGTATCTATATGGTATAGTACACCTTCCGTGGTAACTTAACTCTTCTTCTCGTAAGTATTTTCTTTCGTTCCTATTTCAGAAATAATATCTTTTGTACCTATTTGGGTAGTAATTTTTTTATGTTTGTTTGGGCGGTGTTACCTGTTTGGGAGATTTACTTATCTCGTAATTCTTCCACCTCTATTTTCTTGTTGTAGTGTACCACATAATTTATATTTTTTGCGGTCTGCTGATCTCATTTGATTTGTTAAATCCCCCATTCAGAGGGAAATTTAATTACCTGATGCAACGTGGAGGGTATCGCTTTCATGTCGTGGATCCATGGCCTTCCAATGATCACGTTATAAGCCATGTGAGTATCGATGACTTGGAACCTAGCTCTTTTGATCACCCCCTCAGCATAAGTGTTAAGCTCAATTTCTCCTTTTGTTATAACCGTAGAGTTATCAAACCCGGATATGGCTCGTGCTTTTGGGATTACTTGATTCCCCAGTAGCATTTCTTCCACGAATCTTAGCAAAATGATATTGACTGAACTGCCTAGATCAATCAACACTCTTTTCACGTTAGTGTCATGAATAAGTAGATATATTACCAGAGCATCGTTGTCCGGAAACATTAATATGCTGCTATCTGCATCATTAAAGGTTATATCGTATTCTCCACGAGCACGTTTCCCGTGTGTAATTGTGAACTTGTGGTTGTTTTGCAAATCACTCTGTTTACTTCTTCATCCTCATGTATTACGTTAACGGATCGTTTTGGAGAAGGAGGATTTGGGGGCTCCTGCTGGTTCTTCATATATGCCTGTTTACCTTTATCACTAAACAATTCTGTTAAATAGCCCTGTTTTAACAAATTTTCTACTTCACCTTGTAAAAATCTGCAATCCGCAGTTTTGTGCCCATGATCGTTGTGAAATTCACACCAGTGATCTGGGTTTCTTCTATTTGGATTTGACCGCATCTCTTTGGGCCACTTAACCTTGTCTCCCATGTTCTTCAATATTGAGACAAGTTCAGTAGTACTTACGTAAAAGGTATGATCCCCAATTTGAGTACTACCTCTAGGTCGTTCATCTCGATCATTTTTGGATCTAGACGAGGATGAGATTACATCTATTCCCTGTAGTCTATAGTCCGACCTAGTGTTTTCGAACCTGGGGCGGATATCGCGTCCCGAGGGTCCTA
>ML434895.1:0-134273 GCA_005239525.1 Nicotiana knightiana | reverse complement strand
GGGGAATTCTCTTAGATTCTCCTTAAGTCGCCTGGTGGCTTCTGAGCTTTTATCGTTCAAGTTTCTTGCAAATGCCATGGATGCCCAATTATCAGGCACCCTGGGTAACCGCATTCTTTCTCGTTGAAACCTATCTAAAAACTCTCGGAGTAGTTCTGTGTCTCCTTGTTTTATTTTGAATATGTCTTCCATTCTCTTCTCAACTTTATGTGCACCAGAGTGTGCTTTTATAAACGAATCTGCAAGCTCAGCAAAAGAGTCAATAGAATCTTCAGGGAGAAGAGAATACTAGGTTAGATCTCCTTTGGTAAGTGTTTCCCCAAATTTTTTGACAAGGACTGATTCAATCTCTTGTTAGGTTAAGTCGTTGCCTTTTACCCCAGTTGTGAAAGCAGTTACAGGGTCGCGTGGGTCAGTTGTTCCATCATATTTGGGAACGCCAGGCATTTTAAACTTCTTGGGTATAGGCAAAGGTGTCGCACTTGGATTCCACGGTTGTTGAGAATATCTATCAACATCGATGCCTTTGATGACAGGTGGTACACCAAAAATTTATTCGATGCGATCGTTCTGCTCCTTTATCTGTTTCTTCATGGTTAATAGTAAATTTTGTAATTCTGAGTTATTAGATATACCTGGTCTCGTTTCGACAGATTCATTAGGAGTATCTCCTCTTCCTGAGTTTGCCAACCCAGATTAAGGATTTTCCATGGTGATGGTGTTATTGGGGGGTGGCGTTGGTGGTGTAGGCAACGCTGCTGGTAATCCTCTCACAAATTCTTGCAATTGGCTCACATACTCTGCAATCATTTGCTTTACATGATCTTGTTCCACAGTTTGATCATTATTACCATGGTTGTTATTGGATCTTTCTGGGGATTTTTCCCTCGAACCACGTGGGGTTCCTGAAGGTGATGGAACTGGGGTTCCACTTCTTTGCTGGTTGTTGTCATTGGGGTTTGACATCATTCAAAGGATATCACTTGGAAAGTAAACAAAGATTATCAGATTCCCGGTAACGGAACCAATTTGTTTAACCAAAGAATTAGACCCTTTGACTAAAGCTTTTTTTTAAGATGAATACGGGTTACTGATAATCAAGATAATGGGAAAAATGAATAATAGACAATATTACAGAAATAAGAGATCGAAGTTGATTGTATTCGAGAATCAGATGCCTTTACAAGTTGTATTCCCCTCCCTTATATAGGAGATTTTTATAACGTACGACTCCTTCTATGGTTACTCATTAATGACTAATTATGACATTAATGAGGCGTTACAAAGGATAACGGTAATAGGGATTCATCTACATAACGTTCGAGTAATCAATTGTGGATCCTTGAATCTGCTCGTAGCTTTGTCTAGATTCATTCTAACTGTGCCTCTCTCCCGTTTTGATCAAGTTGAATTTCCCATGGATGATAAGTTCGTGGGTTTATTGAATCGTGCCTCTTTGTACCGTACCTCTTCAAAGAGTTACGTCCAACTGTCATGTTTTCCTGTGTCCACGTTACTGGTTGAGTTTTCAAAGGCTGGCTTACGTGTGAAACTCTTTTTTACCAGTACAAGGATCTGTTTTTTAGGCTTCTCTTGAGGATGTCCATGCTAATTCTCATGAAGCTCGAGTCTTTTACGGGTATGATCCCGCTATTCCCGAGGGCGATGGAGATGGAGATGATGAAGCCGTCGACCGTCTAGAATAGGATACTTGGTATGATAGCGCGTATCCCGATGACATTGGTGGTGTAAGAGAGGGCGATCAAAATGGCGAGGACCTCGGTAGTCATGACGGTGGAGGCGCGGAAGGCACTGATGGCGGTAACCAGTAGTTTTTCTTTTCTTCTATTTTTTGTTAACTTTTGTTATGTAGTTGGTAGCGTCTTCATGAGCCTTTGTAAAGAATGTTTCCAATATGGAATGCCGGCTTTATTTTCTGCATCTGTTTCTCTTCCTATGATTTGTTTTTGTGTTTGTGTATTTTTTAATCCTGTCGGTTGGTCGTGATCAATTATTGACGATTTGTAGCCAAAGGTTTATAGGCGTTTATTCGAGCAAGGTCGAATATGGTCTTTTGCCAAGACTGTGGCCGAGGGCCGGTACGTGCAAGTTCGAACTAGGTCAGCTATATCCTGAATTTAGTTATGGCTGAGGGCCAGTAGGTGTAAGTTCGAACGAGGTCGATCATAACGTGAATTCGATTTCGGCCGAGGGCTGGTAGGTGTTAGTTTGAACAAGGTCAAACATAACCTGGATTCGATTTTCACCGAGAGTCGGTAGGTGTTAGTTCATATGAGATCGAACATAACCTGAATTTATTTCGGCCGAGGGCTGGTAGGTGTTAGTTCGAAAAGGTCAAACATAACCTGGATTCGATTTCTGTCGAGGTTTGGTAGGTGTTAGTTCGAACGAGGATGAACGTAACTTGAACTCGATTCCGGCCGAGGGCCGATAGGTGTTAGTTCGAACAGGTTGAACGTAACCTGAATTCAATTTCGGCCGAGGGCCGGTAGATGTTAGTTCAAATAGCGTCGAACATAACCTGGATTCAATTTCGGCCGATGGCCGGTAGGTGTTAGTTCGAACAAGGCCGAACATAACCTAAATTTAGAAATATGTGCCGATAAACTTTAAGTATTTTTGCTTTGGTCATGCACTTGGATAAATAACAATAAGCTTCAAACATTGTTGGTTTGATCATACACTTGGAGAAATTTATAAATTTTTGGGCGTTGGTTGGCGTTCCAGTCCCAGTCTCAGTCTATCTAGTCCCTTCATTGGTTGACCTGGAGAATGTTGGAGAGGTCGAGCAATGAACTAGCCATCCTAGCCCCGTCTTTGTGTACTTCTACTTGAAGTGTTCCCTTCGTTGCTTCGTTAAAAACCTCCTTGACAAAACCCAATTGGGAACAAAGTCAAGTCAGGGAAAATAGAATACGACTTGGGAGATGCTTTATCTCTTAAAAGTTGAAGTACTTGAGGTGGGTAATATTCCAGTTGTTTGGTAGTAGCTTTCCTTCCATTATTTCAAGTTGGAATGATCCTTTGTTCGCTTTTTCCATCATTTTGTACGGGTCGTTCCAATTGGTTCCTAGTTTGCCTTCCCGTTGGTCTTTGCTTGCTTGTGTTTCAGCTTTAAGCACGTAGTTCCCGACTTTGAGCAGCCTGACCTTTGCCTTCTTTTTATAATAGTGTTCTGCTTGTTATTTTTGAGCAATCATCCTTATGTTTCCCATGTCTCTTCGTTCTTCGGCTTCGTCGAGCTCCTTCCTTCTACTTCTATTGTTCCCTGGTCCTCTTTCATGGTAGTACCTTAGGTTGGTCTCTCTGACCTCGACTGGTATTATTACATCGGTCCCATAGACCAAAAAGTAGGGCATCTCTCCAGTGCTCGTCTTCAGCATTGTTCGATAGGACCATAGTACTTCTGGTAATATTTTCGGCCACAATACTGTCTTCAAGATTTTTCTCCATGATGTTCAGTATTGACTTGTTGGAGGACTCTTCTTGCCCGTTACCTGCGGGGTGATATGGAGTTGAGAGTATTCTTTTGATATGCCATTTCTCAAAAAACTCGGCGGTTTTCTTCCCCGTGAACTGAACTGGGTTCCGTTATTGCATATGATCTCTTTGGGAAGGCCGAACCGGCATATGATGTTTCTCCATAAAAAGGCAATCACTTCCTGTTCACGTACTTCCTCCACCCACTTAGAAAAATAGTCAGTTAAAACCAAAAGGAATCGTACGTTACCTCGCCTATCCGGAAGGGGGCCTACAATACTCATTCCCCTTTTGATGAATTGCCAAGATGAGGTGACCGGGTGGAGGTGTTCACCCGCTTGATGAATTATCGAGCGTGCTTTTGGCATCGCTCGCATTTTTTCACGAAGTTTGTGACCACCTTTTTCATGGTGGGCCAGTAGTATCCTGCTCGTATGAGGCATCTGACCAGAGCCTAATTGCCAGAATGAGCTCCACGATGGCCCTTGTGGACCTCCTCAAGGACGCACCGCGTCTAGTTTGGGCTTAGGAATTTTTCCATAGGGCTGCCATAAGTCCTCTTATACAGGTCGTTGTGGATAATATTGTACCTAGCCGCTTGCATTCTCAGTTTCTTGGCTTCTTTTTATCAACTAGGAGTGCTCTATCCTACAAATGTGTAATAATACGATTGCGTCAGCCCCAAGATAAGCTTATTGTTCTTACCTCGATTTGATCAAACGATGAGTTGAAGAGGTGGACTGTGTTCTTGTCTCCGGTTGTGATGCTTTTGGTTGTTGCGTCCAACTTTGCAAGGCCGTTTGCCTCAGCATTCCGTACTCGGGAATTTGGTCGAACTTACATTCGTTAAACTAGGGCAGTAGCTTGAAGATTTTAGTGTGATATTTTTGCAATATTTGTTCTTTGATTTGGCAAGTCTCTATGACTTGGTTGAATATGAGTTGGGAATCACACCGTAGTTTTAACCATTTTTCCCCTTACTTGAGTGCTAGTCTCGAACCTGTAATTACGACCTCATACTCGGCCTCGTTATTAATCATATCTTGGCACCTTATGGGCTGGCGAATTACTTTGCTTGTTGGGACTTCGAGTACGAGTCCCATTCCATCCCCTGATGCATTGGGTACGCCATTAGTGTACAGGACCCAGAGGTCTTGTGTTTGGGGGGAAATTTGAGCAGCTTCTCTTTCAACTTCGGGCATTACTTTTCTACTGAAGTAGGCGACGAAGTCAGCGAGCACTTGTGACTTTATCGGTGTTCGAGTCTTGTACGTAATATCGTGCTCTCTCAGCTCGATGGCCCATTTGGCCAGCCTTCCCGATAGCTCGGGTTTATGCAGAATGCTTCTCAAGGAGAAAGTCGTGACGACCGGGATGGGGTGGCATTGGAAATACGGTCTAAGTTTTCATAAAGCTACGACTAAGGCTAGATCCAGCTTTTTGAATTGAGATACCTCGTCTCGATGCCGAATAATGTTTTGCTAATATAATAGATGGGGGATTGCATACATTTTTTTTCTCGAACCAGGACCGCGCTTACAGCTACTTCAGATGCAACGAGATTAACGAGGAGATGTTCTCCTGGCTCTGGTTTTTAAAGCAGTGGTGACAACAAGTATGCTTTTAATTCCTTCAGGGTTTGAACGCACTCTGTAGTCCATTGGAGGCCGTTATCCTTCTCGAGTTCGATAAAGAATTTGTAACATCTATCCGATGATCGTGAAATAAACCTTGATAGGGCGGCTATCCGGCCAGTCAACCTTTAAACTTGCTTTTTAGTGGTCAAAAGTTCCGGTATCCCCTCGATGGATTTGATTTGATCGGGATTGACCTCGATCCCTCTCTCTGATACCAGGAAACGTAGAAACTTTCTCGAGGCTACACCAAACACACACTTTTCGGGGTTCAGCTTCATTCCATATCGCCTGAGTATGTCGAAAGTTTCTCTCAAATGGTAGATATGGTCTTCTTTCCTTTTGGACTTGACCAGCATGTCATCTATATAGACTTCCATCATTTTACCGAGTTTTTCCTTGAACATCCTCATCACCAACCTTTGGTAGGTCGCCCCCGCTTTCTTTAATACAAAGGGCATGACCCTGTAGTAGTACGTCCCTTAATGGGTGATGAAGGTGATTTTTTCCTGATCCTCTTCTTCCATGAGGATTTGATTATAACCTGAATAAGCGTCCAAAATCTCATTAGTTCATGACCGACTGTTGCATCGATAAGTTGATCGATGTGTGGTAATGAGAATGAATCCTTTGGGCATGTTTTGTTTAAAATCTAGGAAATCCATGCACATCTGCCACTTCTCATTCTTCTTCTTAACCATGACCATGTTGGCGACCCATTGGGGACACTTTGACTCCCTGATGGAGCCATTTTCCAACAGTTTTTCTACCTCTTCACGTACCGCGTCATTAATTGTGCAAATAAACTTACGCCTGACCTATCTCACTGGGGGTGGAATGGGTCGATGTTTAGTTTGTACATGGAAATTTCCTTTGGGATACCCGTCATATCTGAATGGCTGAAAGTAAACAAATCTGCGTTAGTAGTTAAGAATTTACAGAATTTACCTGGTTCCTGAAGTTTACAGCCGATGTAATCTTTCTTGCTGTGTTCGTTGAAATCTAATTGAACAGGGTCGAGGTCTTCTATGGTCGATCCTGCAGCTTTGACCATATCGGGGTCTCTGATGATGTCCTCGCTATCATCACATATTGACCTCGACTATGTTGATTGCTGTGTCTCTTTTTCTTTGTCCTTCATTTGTTAAGTGATTTTACTTTCTAGGACGATGCGGTAGCATTCCTAGGATGTGTGTTGTTCCCCTAGTATGTTGAATATTCCCTATGGAGTCGGGAACTTGATGACCTGGTATAAGCTGGACGGGACAGTCCTCATGGTGTGTATCCATATTCTCCCTATTATGGTTGTACGCTATGTCTTGGTCTATGGTGTGGAACATGGTTTCCAGAGTGACGCCACCGGCCAAAAAGGGGAGTATGATTTCACCAGATGTTCGCTCGACTGCATTGTTAAAACCAGTTAGTGTGATACAACGCGGCACTATCTTATCTTTGAGTTTCATTTGTGCAAGTACTCAAGGATGGATAATGCACGCGCCGCTCCTGTCGTCTACCATAATGCGTGTTTGTCGGTATCTAAAATTCGTAAGGTAATAACAAGGGCATCATAGTGAGGGAAAGACAAACATGTTGTATCTGACTTATCGAGGATGATACTCTCTTCGAGTTCGTCATATCGTTCCCGGGTGATCAACCGTTTGATCTTGTGGGTAGTGGTGAACTTCACGCTGTTGATGGAAGTGTCGTAGCCACCACTAATGATCATGTGAATGGTGCGAGTTGGTGAGGGCGTTTTTGGCGGTCCTTGATGTTGTTCACGTCCTCTGAAAATGTTGGTCCTTCCCCGGTCGCTCAACATTTCTTTTAGGTGCCCTTGTCGTAACATGTTTATGACCTCCTGCCTTAGTGCGATGAAATCTTCGGTTTTGTACCCTCGTTCTTGGTGGAACTCGTAGAAGGTATCTGACTTTCTGGTGCTCGGATCTGACCACATATTTTGTGGCCATTTCACCCTTGGTCCGAGATTCTCTAGGGCATAGACTATCTCTATAGGTGACACACAAAAGTTTTTAGAGGATAATAAAGGGGGCATACCAATTTCGTTCGGTGAGTCCCTGTCCTTGATCTAGGCGGGCCTTTTTGGTGGTGGGAGAAAGGTGCGATGGCTGCTCTGACATATAGTTGATGTCGTTACCTTTTAGGCCATGGAGCTACGGGTTCTCTTCTGGTATCATTTCTTCGATCCTTTCTGGTTTCGGCTTGTACCGAGGTTAGCCGATGTGTTGGTCCGTTGAGGTCGTCTTCATCTGCTCGGACCTCGGCACAATACACGTGCATTTCATCCCAAGTGGTTGGGGGTGCTTCATCAGTCAACTTAGTAGCTTTCTAGTTGAACTCGAACCATCCCTGCTCAGCCCGTTCTGAAAGGCTGCGACTGCCATCCCTTCTGAAACGTTCGACAGGTCATCCTCACTTGGTTAAACCAAGCAAGGAAGTCCCTCAATCCCTCTCCTGGAGACTATTTAATAGAAAATACGTCGTTCACTCTCGCCTTGGCCTTCTTGGCCCCAGCATGGGCCGTTATGAATTTGTCGACCATCACATGAAAAGTTTCAATGGAATGCGTAGGTAGTTGTGAATACCATGTTAACTGCGTTGACATAGTGAGTTACATGATCTTCAGGGTCGGTCGTGCCATCATATCCCTAGTTAGGGCAGCATTTTAAAGGTTTTTGGTATGGCATGTGGGGCGGCATCATCACTATAGGGCTGCTCGACGAATCGGTCAGCATCTCTCTTCGGAAAAAGCTTAGGGGAGCCCGATATCTTATCGACCCTTTCTTGGTTCTCCCTCATTTGGTCCCAGACTGCTATGTTCTCATTCCCCATTTCCTCCATCCTTTTTAGGATGGTTGTGATAGTGTCGTCTCCTGCATTATTAATGACATTGTGAGTAATACCTGTCATTGGAGGGGGAGGAAGTCGGTTGTGTTGCTCGTCTGTTGGTTGTATAACGCAAGTTCTTGCATTTTTTATAGCCATATATCGAGAAGGATTATGAAGGAAGCTGGTTAGCATGTCAATTAGCCACGCCTCAAGGAGATTTTTTACAGCTGGGGGTGTCTCCTCCTCCACAGATGTGGATGCTCCCTTACCAAGAGATTTTGTGATACTGCAGTGAGGAGGAGGTGACCCATCTCGTATAGGGGAGGCATGGGGCGTCATATCCTCATCAACCATTTCGCAGCTCTCATTGAGGACAGTTATAAGGTTGGTCGGTAAGTCATTTGTTATCCTCGCCCTTTATTATTTGATACGTGCCATGTCAGATTTTTCACAAGGAAAGAGAAAAGATCGTGGGCTTTGTGATTTTAGTGATCCGTGTTGGTTATAGATCTGGAAGAAACTAAAAATTTAACTAGAAAATCCCCACAAACGGCGCCAAATTATTTGACCAAAAAACGTAAATATTGGTCAAATAATTAATTCTAATTAAACATGGGTTAACTTAGTTAAGAATAATTTCCTCAAATCTTAATATCGAAGAGGTAGTTTGTAACAACCTGGGCGGTCATTTTTAGAGTATTAGCTCTGAACCCGTATTATTTCTCCCTCTATTTCATTCTATGGTTACGTGACTTGCCGGGAGGTTTGGTTTTTGGTTTCAGAGTGAAATAGGACACATAGTCCCTTAATTGGAAGTTTAAGTCCTAAATTGACCGTATTTGAATTGTGTGAATACGACTCTAGAATGGAGGTTCGAAGGTCCTAATAGCTCCGTCGGGTGATTTTGGTCTTAGGAGCGTGTCCGGATGTTGATTTGGAGGTATGTAGGTCATTTCAGCGCTAATTGGCGAAAGTTTGAAAGTTGGAAGATTTTTTAAGGTTTGACTAGGAGCGATCTTTTTGATATCGGGGTTGAATTTCAATTCTGGAAGTTGGAGAAGGTCTGTAGTGTCAATTGTGACTTGTGTGCAAAATTTGAGGTCAATCGGACTTGATTTGATAGGATTTCATCATCAAATGTAGAAGTTTGAAGTTCTAAAGTTCATTAGGCTTGAACCGAATCGCAATTCGTGTTTTTACCATTGTTTGATGTGATTTGAAGGCTCTACTAAGTTGGTATGATGTTTTAGGACTTGTTGGTATATTCGGACAGGGTCCCGGGGGCCCCGTATGTGATTCGAAATGAACCCGAAACAAATTTTGGATTTGTGCAAGTGTTGAAGCTTCCAACTTCTGGTGTCATCGCACTTGCAGTGGGGTTGGCTGTAGGTGTGGACTCACAAGAGTGAACATTTGACCGCAGGATAAAATCTGGCTTGGCCTAGCTGGGATCGCAGGTGCAAGGTAAGAGCCGCATCTGAGCGTCCGCAGATGCGGAGGTGCGATCGCAGAAGCGGATGAGGCTGGCCTGGGCTATGGCCGCAGAAGAGGAAGGTTCATAGAAGCGGAAATCCTGACCATAAGTGGAATCCACACCTACGATGGATTTTTCGCAGGTGCAGCATCGCAGGTGCAGCATCGCAGGTGCGACTGAGAACCCGCATATGCGAAATCGCTGGGCAGAAAAGGCCTAAGTTCGAGGGTTTGATTCATTATCCGTTTTTGGACCTAGAGAGCTCGGTTTGTGGTGATTTTGGGTTCTGCAAGGAAAACATTTGGGTAAGGATTCTTGACTCGGTTTTGGTTAATTCCCACGAATCTATTATTGTTTTCATCATTTAATTAGTGTTTTAGTTGGAAATTTGAGAGAAAATTGGGAAAAACGTCTTAGGATAAAATTTGGGGATTTAGATTTGAGGTCGGATTTGAGTTCTTGTATAGTTAGACTCGATATCGAATGGGTGCTCGAATTTTATAGTATTGATCGGGTTCCGAGACGTGGGTCCGGGTCGATTTTTTTGAGCGATTTTTCAATTCTTTGCTAGAGTCGTAATTTCATTATTTAAATTAGTTTTCTATAGTTATATTTATAGTATGAAATTGTTTTGGCTAGATTCGAGCCGATCGAAGTTAGAAAATCGATGGAAAGGCCTTCTTATTGATTAGTGGAGGGAGGTTTGAGCTAAGTGACTTGTCTAACCTTGTGTGAGAGAAATACCCCTTATGATTTGGTATTGTTATGACAATTTGTGATATGTGAGTGCCGTATACGCGAGGTGACGAGTTCTTACACGGGCTAGATGTTGAAATTCTGGTTTTTATCTAAGTATCCTTTTAATGCCTTAACTGAGATACTTTAGCATGTGTAGTCATCATGTTTAGCCTAATTTCACATGTCTACATGCTTAGTTGAATTACCCGCTTTCTTGATTTCATATTCCTTATTTAACTGTGGGATTCCTTATTTGAAATTGTTATCCTTGGAATATTATTATTTTAATTGTTATATTTTGGTTTCCATGATTATTATTGAGATGATTGTTTGGTTATTGCACGAGGTTTCTGATGTGAAGTTGTTATTGTTTGCACGAGGTATCTGTCATGGTGTTTTTATCGTTTGCACGAGGTTTCAGGCGTGCCTTTTTAATTATTGACATGCATGCGGTGGTATAATGTCTGGGTGTTAAAATGCATGCAGTGAGATAAGGTGGGATTGATACGCATGGCTAGTAGGGGAACTACAGGAAGTCATGCGATGTGATAATGTTGGCTAAAATGCAGGATGCTATTTTAGGAAAATAATCTTTAAAACAAACTATAAAGGCTCCCACGGTGATACGGGGAAATATTGTGAGATATTTACTTTTGGGACTATGAGGCGGTACCTCGGGAGCGCTCCTGTTGATTTTCTCTATTTGTTGTATTTGGTTGTTGTTGTCTTTCCTTAACTTGTAAGATTTTTGCTTTCTTTCATGATGTATTTGATTCCGTGTTATTACCTTCCGTAAATTATCATTGTTTCACTTCTCTGTCATTTTATTATATTATCATATTTTCTACCTTGTTCCTTATTATTTCCAGTAGGGCCCTGACCTGACCTCGTCACTACTCTACCGAGGTTAGGCTTGGCACTTCCTAGGTACCATTGTGGTGTACTTATACTAAATTTAAGGAAAACCTTTTAAAAAGAGAATAAAATTCGCAACTCTACACAAAATCTATCCAAAAATCGAGATGTCACCGAGTACATGAGCATCTATACAAGAATATGGTGTAGTACAACGTCTAGAGAATATAATTGGAATATATAAAAATGAAGACAAAGAGGGAGAGTCAAGGTCTGCGAACGCCATGAAGCTATCTCGATAATCTCCGAAGATTCTGAATCCACAACTCAGCAGCCGCCTTGACCGGAAGCACCAGGATCTGCACATGAGGTGCAAGGTGTAGCGTGAGTACAACCAACTCAATAAGTAACAAATCTAATGTTGGGACTAAAAGTACTGACCAACTCAACCAGTACAGTCAACATACAAATAACAGTACAGAAATGTAGACATGCTTTCAAGTTCAACAGTTAAACTCAATACCAGTAAGATAGATCAATACTTAATGATATGAGAAATATAACTTCTCTACATCTATGCCAACGCACATGCTGTATGTGACGCACCATGCTGGAAGCCTCATGTGCTCACACTCTCGAATGCTCAATCACTCAGTACTGTATATAGCCAATCTGGCCTAAGGAAGATCCATCTCGGAATATATACATCAACTCCCAGTCAGTCACGGAGTACTAGGTAGGGCCAATCCAGCCCATGGGGAAGATCCATCCCCAGGTATAAATGCTTCGGGCAAGATCCATGTCCAGGGAAGATACATCCCTTAATATAATCAATCGCGCTCGCTGGGGGTGTGTGCAGACTACGGAGGGGCTCCTTCAGCCCAAGCACTATTATAAGCCAGATCTAGGCATAAATCAGTAAAACCCGCTGCTGCGTGAAGCCTGATCCTATAAATGTCACTCATAATCAGGCCCTCGGCCTCACTCAGTCATCGATCTCTCCAGTCTCTCTCTCTCACGGGCTCACAATATCATGAAACTAGCCCGAAAATAATGATATGATGTATTAACAAATAACTATAGAGACTGAGATATGATATGTAATGAATGAATATGACTGAGTACGAAACATCAATGAAATTAATAAGTCAACAGCAAGAAATGACCACTATGGGTCCCAACAGTACCAACATATAACCTAAACATGATTTTTAGCATGATTGGCATCTCAATTATTTTATCACATGATGAAAACACGAATATCAAAGAGATAAATCCACTATACCGTGACATGGAATCGACCAGGTCACAATTCTCATGGTGCACGCCCGCACGCCCTTCACTTGGCATTGCGTCACCTCAACACCAATCAAATAACACACAATTCAGGGTCTCGAACCCTTAAAGCCAAGCTTAGAAGTGTTACTTACCTAAATCTGAGCAAAACTTTACTCCAATACACCTTTGCCTCGCAAATCAGCCTCCAAATGCCCCGTATCTAGCCACAAACAGTACGATACTATCAATACAGGCTAAAAGAATTAATTCCACAAGAAATGTCACAAAACTCGAAAGACCATTCAACCACGAGTCCAACCATAAAAAATTTACCAAAATCCGACTCCAAATCGCCAATCAATTCTCCCGAGCTTAAACCCCCAAATTTCACCTCAAAACCACACAATCTAGGGGGGGAAATCAATGGGGAAACAATATTATTGAATAAAAATGAGTACAAGTGACTTACCTCAAGAATCTCCTGAAGAACCCTCTCAAAAATTGCCTTAGACCGAGCTTGGAATGTCAAAAATGAAGAAAAATCGCGAACCTTTAAATTTATATATTTTGCCCAGTCTTTCTGCTTCAACGGACACATAACCACTTCTACCATATCTGTGGCTCCTTTCGCTTTTGTGGTCCTTCATCTCGCTCCTGCGGACTCACTCCTGCGAGCAACTAATCCGCTTCTACGGAACCAGCTCCCTCTCAACTTTCGCTTTTATGTAACCCAGTCCGCATCTGCGGTCACGCAGATGCGGAAAATCCTTTGCACCTGCGACCATTTGCTCACAGTCCTCCAAACTTTGCACATGCGCATACATGCCCGCACTTGCAGGCGCGCACCTGCGATCAAAGGTCCGCAGGTGCGGTTACACCAGCAGAATCCAACATCAGCAGCCTCACAACTTCATGTTTTTGATCCATTAACCATTCGGAATCAATCCGAGACCCCCGGGACCTCAACTAAACATACCAATAAGTCCTAAAACATCGTACAAACTTAGTCTATCCCTCAAATCACCAAAAACAACATCAAAACACAAATCACACCCCAATTCAAGCCTATTAAAACAAAGAAATTTCAACTTCTACAAACGACACTGAAACCTATCAAATCACGTCCGAATGACCTCAGAATTTGCACACAAGTCATAAATGACACCACAAACCTACTCCAACTTCCAGAACTCCAATTCAACCCCGATATCAAAATGTCCACTCCCGGTCAAACTTTCCAAAAAGCTCACTTTTTCCATTTCAAACCTAGTTCCACTATGGACCTCCAAATCACACTCCGGACATGCTCCTAAGTCCGAAATCACCTGATGGAGCTAACGGAACCATCAAAATTATATTCCAGAGTTGTTTACACATAATTCAACATCCGGTCAATCCATTCAACTTATGTTTTCAACCTTGAGACTAAGTGTCTTAATTTATTCTGAAATCTCCTTGGACACGAACAAACTAATCTAGCAAGTCACATAACATCTATAAAGCACAAAATAAGGAGTAAATAGGGGAACAATGTTACAACTCTCAAAACGACCGGCCGGATCGTTACATCCTACCCCTCTTAAACAAACGTTCGTCCTCGAACGGGTCTAGAAAAATACCTAGAGTCTGAAATAGGTGTGGATATCTGCTCCCGCTCGGTCTCCCAAGTAGCCTCCTCAACTGGCTGACCTCTCCATTGCACCTTCACTGAAGCTATGTTCTTTGACCTCGACTTTCAAACCTGCCAACCCAAAATGGACACTGGCTCCCTACCATAGGTCAGATCACCATCCAACTGAATTGCGCTAAGATCCAAAACATCAGACAAATTCCCGACATACTTCTGGAGCATAGAAACATGAAATACTGGATGCACACTCGACAATTTAGGTGACAATGCAATCTTGTAAGCCATCTCTCTTATCCTCTAAAGTACCCTAAACGACCCGATATACTGAGGGCTCAACTTTTCCTTCTTCCTGAACTTCATAACACCCTCATGGGTGAAACCTTGATCAGAACCTTCTCCCCAACCATGTAAGCAACATCACGGACCTTCCTAGCGGCATAACTCTTCTGTCTAGACTGATCCATGCGAAGCCGATCCTGAATCAATTTAACCATGTCCAAAGCATCCTAAACTAAGTCAGTACCTAGTAGCATAGCCTCGCCCGACTCAAACCAACTCACCGGAGATCGACATTGTCTCTCATACAAAGACTCATATGAAGAAATGTGAATGCTTGATGGTAGCTTTTACTATAGGCAAACTCCGCGAGCGATAGAAAATGATCCCAAGAACCCCCAAAATCAATGACACAAACACGTAGCATATCCTCCAATATTTGAATAGTGCGCTTGGATTGCCCGTCTGTCTGAGGGTGAAATCATGTACTCGACTCAACCTGGGTGCCCACTCTCGTTGCACGGCTCTCCAAAAATGTGATGTAAACTGCGTGCCCCGATCTGAAATGATGGACACTGGCACACTGTGAAGCCGAACAATTTCTCGGTTGTAAATCTCAGCCAACCGCTCCGAAGAATAAGTAGTAGTAACTGGAATGAAGTGCGTGGACTTTTTCAGCAGATCCACAATCATTCAAATAGCATCGAACTTCCTCGAAGCCCGTGGGAGCCCAACTACAAAATACATGGTGATCTGTTCCCATTTTCGCTCTGTAATCTTTATCCTCTATAGCAATTCGCCCAGCCTCTGATGCTTATACTTTACCTGCTGACAATTAAGGCACCGAGCTACAAACCCCACTATATCTTTCTTCATCCTCTTCCACCAATAATGCTACCTCAAGTCCTAGTACATCTTCGCGGCACCGACTGAATGGAATACCGCAAACTGTGGGCCTCCTCAAGAATCAACTCACGTAACCCATCTATATTGGTCACACATATTCTACCCTGCATCCTCAACACCCCCCCATCATCCCCAATAGTAACATCTCTGGCATCACCGTACGGAACCTTTTCCTTGAGGACAAGAAAATAAGGATCATCATACTGATGCTCTCTGATGCGATCAAATAAGGAAAACTGAGAAACCATACAAGCTAGAAACCGACTAGGCTCTGAAATATCTAATCTCACAAACTGGTTGGC
Source organism: Nicotiana knightiana (assembly GCA_005239525.1). Taxonomy (NCBI): domain Eukaryota; kingdom Viridiplantae; phylum Streptophyta; class Magnoliopsida; order Solanales; family Solanaceae; genus Nicotiana; species Nicotiana knightiana. The sequence goes on along the minus strand of ML434895.1, from coordinate 118,832 downwards.
CAAGGCCTGAACATTAACTGCAAGAGGTCTCTTACTAATAGGAATGAATTCAAGACTGCCCATACTCACTACCTTTCTACAAAAGGCATTGGCCACCACGTTGGTCTTCTCGGGAAGATACAGAATATTGATATCATAGTCCTTTAGCAGCTCCAACCATCTCCACTGCCTCAAATTTAGATCCTTCTGTTTGAACAAGTGTTGGAGGATCTGATGATCTGTAAATACTTCATAAGACACACCATAGAGATAGTGCCTCCAAATCTTCAATGCATGAACAATGGCAGCCAACTCCAAATCAGGAACATGGTAGTTCTTTTCATGAGGCTTCAACTGTCGTGAAGCATCTCGTGAAGCATAAGTAATCACTCTACCCTCCTACATCAAAACACACCCAATACCGATCCGAGAAGCATCACAATACGCTGTATAGGAACCTGAAGTTGAAGGCAAAACTAGAACTGGAGTTGTGGTCAAGGAAGTCTTGAGCTTCTGAAAGCTTTCTTCACACTCATCCGACCACCTGAAAAGAGCACCCTCTTGGGGAGATTTCTTCACACTCATCTGACCACTTGAAAAGAGCACCCTCTTGGGGTAATTTGGTCAAGGGCGATGCAATATACGAGAAACTCTACACGAAGCGATGATAATAACCGGCCAACTCGAGAAAGCTCTGAATCCCTGTAGTTGAGGACAGTGTGGTCCAACTCTGAACCGCCTTTATCTTCTTCGGATCCACCTGAATACCCTCACTGGACACCACGTGCCCCATGAATGCCATTGAACTGAGCCAAAACTCACACTTGGAGAACTTGGCATATAGTTTCTCCTCCCTCAGCTGCTGCAACACAATACTCAAATGCTGGGCATGCTCCTCCTGGCTACGAGAGTACACCGGGATATCATCAGTGAATACTATGACAAACAAGTCGAGATAAGGCTGAAATACATTGTTCATCAGATTCATGAACGTTGTTGGGGCGTTGGTCAGACCAAAAGACATCACAAGGAACTCATAATGACCATAACGGTCCTGAATGGTATTTTTAAAATAACCTAGTCCTGAATCTTCAACTAGTGATACGTAGACCTCAAATCAATATTAGAGAACACCCTCGCTCCCTGAAGCTGGTCAAGTAGATACTTGTTCTTGATTGTAACTTTATTCAACTGCCTATAATCAATGCACATCCACATGGTACCATCCTTCTTTTTCACAAATAGAATCGGTGCAACCCAAGGCGACACACTAGGCATAATAAACCCCTTATCAAGAAGTTCCTGAAATTTTTCCTTCAATTCCTTCAACTCAGCCAGTGCCATAGGATACAGAGGAATAGAAATGGGTTGAGTGCCCAGAACCAAGTCAATACAAAAGTCAATATCCCTGGTGGGCGTCATGCCTTACAGGTATGCAGGAAACACATCTGAAAAATATCGCACCACTGGAACATAATCAATAGTAGGGGTATCATCACCAACATCCCTCACAAAGATCAAATAAGATAAACAACCCTTCTCAACCATCTACTGGGCCTTCAAGTATGAGATCACTCTACTGGGAACATAGTCTAGAGAACCTCTCCACTCAATCCTTGGCAACCCCGACATCTCCAAAGTCACGGTCTTAGCGTGACAATCCAGAATAGCATGACATGGAGACAAACAATCCATACCCAAGATCACGTCGAAATCAACCATACTAAGCAGCAAGGATAAACTCTAGTTTCCAATCCTCAATAGTCACTACACATGACCGATATACATGGTCCACAACAACAGTATCACCCACTGTCATAGATATATAAACAGATGAATCTAAGGACTCATGGGGCACATCCAAATAATGAGAACAATATGATGAGACATACGAATAAGTGGAACCAAGGTCAAATAATACAGAAGCATCCATGTGGCATACCGAGACAATACTTGTGATCACTGTGTCTAAATTAATGACATCTGGTCTGGCAGGAAGAGCATAGAATAGGGCTTGGCCGCCACCTGATCGGCCTCCCCTCTAGGGAAAACCCTAGCTGCTTTAGCCTCACCCAAGTTGGCTGGGCGGGTGGTGAAGTAGTTGGTACTGAAGTCGTAGTTTGACTTCTCTACTGAGCTGGACCTCCCGAAAGGAGGGGATAATGCCTCTGACCCAAATCTCCACATTAAAAATAACCCCTCCCTACAAATGGCGATGGGTACTGAGACGGACCCAGAGAACCAGAATAACTATCAAAAGAGCCCGATACAGATAAACCCTGAGCTAATGTTTCATGAGAGAAACTTTGTACTGGAAGGGCATTAAGAGATGAGTGACCCTAATGAGCGTTGTATGAATATGGATGGATGATACACCACAATGAACTAGATGAGTCGTTTGGACGTGCCTGTAAGGACGTCCCCTACTATGGTAGAACTGCCCCCATAAGGAACGCCGCTAAAACCACCCGATACACAAGGTCTCTTGGCCTCCCTCTCACCCCGCTCCTGGCTGCAGACCATCTCTATCTGTCAAGCAATATCAAAAACCTCATCGAATGTAGCAACAGACACCCTCTCCCTAGTCATAAAGCAACTGCAGTTGATATGTGAGGCCATCAATGAACCTCCTAATCCTCTCCCTATCAGTGTGAACCAACCAAATGGCATGACAGGCCAACTCAAAAAACCTCATCTCGTGCTGCATCTCAGACATGCTATCCTGACGTAGCTGCTCAGATCGTCTGCGCAACTCCTCCGTACGAGACTATTGTACCAACTTTTCCAAGAAGAGAATGGAGAAATCCTACCATGTATTAGTTTTGCATTGACCGACCTGTGCCTCTCATAAGCCTCCAACCATCTGAACACAGCCCAAGAAAACTTAAAAGTAGTGAACGAGACCCCACTGGTCTCCAGAATACCTGTTGTATGATGAATCTGCTGACACTTGTCCAAGAAACCCTCAGCATTCTTCGACTCTGCCCTAATGAAAGATGAAGGTTGGAGCCTCCCAGACCTCTCTAGTCTCCACTGCTCAGCATCAGTCATAACAGGAACCACATGGGCCTAAGAAGCCACAACCGCCTTGGTTGGTAGTGCCCTCGGTGTCTAGTGTCCCTGCATCACCTGCTCTGGTGTACGGGCGGCAGGAGTCTGAGCACCTCCCCTGACCTGAGAAGTGGCTGTTGTGGCCGGAACTGAGACCGCTTGAGCAAGGCTGGTGCACACAGTAAAAATCTGAGCCAAAGCCTCCTGAAGTCCTGGAACCACGATGGGCATAGCTGGTGCCTGATCTGACCCCACTGGCTCAACTGTATTTGGTACTTTCTCCTGAGTTAGAGAAATTGGTGGGTCTGCAGGTGTTACCCTAGCTATTGTAAGAGCTACACCTCTGCCCATACTGCGACCTCGGCCCCTCGCGGCTCTAGCTGGTGGTACGGGTGGCTATCTATTCTGCCCGGTATCACGTGTTCTCACCATCTGTGATAGAATGGAATAACAAAAATTTAGTTACCGGAATTGACAAATCCACATGACAAGAATACAAGAATGTGAAGTTTTCTAAGGGTTCGACAGCCTCTCGAAGATAAGTACAGACATCTATGTGCTGATCCGCAAGACTCTACTAAACCTGATCATGACTCGTGAGACCTATGTAACCTAGGCTCTAATACCAACTTGTCACGACCAAAAACTAAACCTCGTGATGGTGCAAATCATAGAACTAGGAAAGTCAACTACTCAACCATTTCAACACAACAAAAGTTTTGAAAATAAGGAAGCAGTTAATTTAAGGAAAACCTTTTTAAAGAAAATAAAATTCGCAACTCAAAACAAAATCTCTACCAAAACTGGGGTGTCACCGACTACATGAGCATCTATACAAGAATATGGTCTAATACAACGTCTAGAGAATAAAAATGGAATGTCTAAAAATGAAGATAAGGAGGGAGAGACAAGATCTGCGAACTCCATGCAGCTACCTCAATAATCTCCGAAGATCCTGACTCCACAACACAGAAAATGCCATACCCAGAAGAAATTGGATCTGCACACGAGGTGCAGGGTGTAGCGTGAGTACAACAAACTCAATAAGTAACAAATCTAACCTTTGGACTGAAAGTAGTCACAAACTCAACCAGTACAGTCAACATATAAATAACAGTATAGAAACATAGACATGCTTTCAAGTTCAACAATTAAACTCAATACCAGTAAGATAGATCAATTCTGAATGAAATGAGGAATATAACTTCTCTACATCTACATGCCAATGCACATGTTGTATGTGACGCACCATGCTGGAAGCTTTATGTGCTCACACTTCGAATGCTCAATCACTCACTACTGTATATGGCTAATCTGGACCACGAAAGATCCATCTCGAAATATATACATCAACTGTCAGTCAGTCACTCAATACTGGGTAGGTCCAATCCAGCCCATGGGGAAGATCAATGCCAAGGTATAAATGCTTCAGACAAGATCCATGTCCAGGGAAGATCCCTCAATATAATCAATCGTGCTCACTAGGGGGGAGGGTGTGCAGACTCTGGAGAGGCTCCTTCAGCCCAAGCGCTATCATAAGCTAGATCCAGGCATAAATTAGTAAAACCCACTATGGCGTGCAATCCAATCCCATAAATGTCACTCATAATCAGGCCCTCGGCCTCACTCAACCATCAATCTCTCTAGTCTCTCTCTCACGGGCTCACAATGTCATGAAACTAGCCCGAATATAATAATATGTTGCATCAACAAATAACAACAGATACTGACATATGATATGTAATGAATGAATATTATTGAGTTCGAAATATCAATGAAATCAATAAGTCAACAGCAAGAAATGACCACTATGGTCCCAACAGTACCAATATATAGCCTAAACATGATCTTTAGCATGATTGACAGCTCAATTACTTTATCACATGATGAAAACACGAATATCAGCAAGATAAATCCACTATACCATGCCATGGAATCGGCCAGGTCACAATTCTAACAGTGCACGCCCGCACGCCCATCACTTGGCATGTGCATCACCTCAACACCAATCATATAACACATAATTTGGGGTTTCGAACACTCAGAGCCAAGTTTAGAAGTGTTACATACCTCAATCCGAGCAAAACTCTACTCCAATACACTTTTTCCTTGCAAATCTGCCTCCAAATGCCCCGAATCTAGCCACAAATAGTACGATACAATCAATACGGGCTAAAGGAATCAATTACACAAGAAAATAAGAAGCTATTAATCAAAAGCAAAAAATCGGCCCAACACCGCAGCCACCCCTCCCCCCCTCTGGGACCACGTCTATAAATTTGACAAAAGTATCAAATCCAGAAATCCCATTTAACCACGAGTCTAACCATACCATATTTACCAAAATCCGACTCTAAATTAATCTCTCCAAATCCCTAGCCTCAAACCCCCAAATTTCACCTCAACACCACACAATCTTGGTGAGAAAATCAATGGGGAAACAAGATTACTGAATAAAAATGAGCACAAGTCACTTATCTTAAGAATCTCCACAAAAAACCTCTCAAAAATTGTATTAGACCGATCTTGGAATGTCAAAAATGAAGAAAAATCACAAACCTTTGAATTTATATGTTCTGCCTAGTCATTCCGCTTCTGCAGACACTTAACCGCTTATGTTGTGTCACAGAAGCGACCTCTTAACCGCATCAGTGGCTCCTTCATCTTCTATGGTCCCTTATCTCGCTTCTGCGAGCAACCAATCCGCTTCTACGGAACCAACTCTCTTCTCAACTTCCACTTCTGCATAACCCAGCTCACATCTACGATCACGTAGGTGCAGAAAATTCTTCGATCTTCTCCAAGTCCTCCAAATTTGCACCTGCGCATTCATGCCTACACTTGTGGGCTAGCACCTGCAATCAAAGCTCTACAGTGCAGTTACACCAGCAAAACCCAACTTCAGCAGTCATACAACTTCAACTTTTTATCTGTTAACCATCCGGAATCAACCCGAGGCCCCCAGGACCTCAACCAAGCATACCAACAAGTCCTAAAATATCATACAAACTTAGTCGATCCCTCAAATCACCTCAAACAACATCAAAAACACGAATCGTACCCCAATTCAAGCATATTGAAATTAAGATATTTCAACTTCTACAAATGACGCAGAAACCTATCAAACCACGTCCGAATGATTTCAAATTTTGCACACAAGTCACAAATGAGACCACAGACCTACTCCAACTTCCGAAACTCCAATTCAACCCCGATATCAAAAAGTACTCTCCCGGTCAAACTTTTCAAAAATCCCACTTTCTCCATTTCAAGCCTAATTCTACTACGGACCTCCAAATCACAATCCGGAACTCCGAAGTCTGAAATCACCCAAAGGAGCTAAAGGAACCATCACAATTCCATTCCGGAGTCGTTTACACATAAGTCAACATTTGGTTAACCTATTCAACTTAAGCTTTCAACTTTGAGACTAAGTGTCTCAATTTATTCTGAAATCTCTTCAGACACTAACCGACTAACCCGGCAAGTCACATAACAACTATAAAGAACAAAATAAGTTGTAAATAAGGAATGAGTCTACAACTCTCGAAGCAATCGGCTGGGTCGTTACAGTACCAATGAGCTAGTCCGTACGTGGAGACTTCAAGGTATATCTACCATCGTCCGCAGACCTCGAAGTCCCCCTTTCTCTTTATTATGTTGTTTCCTTATCCTCATTAGACTCTGATGTATAAAGATATTTAGTATTTCCCTTTAGAGCTTGTGACTTATATCTACCGGGTTTTGGGAGTTGTATATACACTTTGAGTTGCAGATCTTAATTTTTACAGTTGTTGATGTTTTCAGTTTTAGCTTAATATTCCAGTTATTCTGCATACTTGTTAGGCTTACCTAGTCTTACAGACTAGGTGTCATCACGTCATCCTACGGAGGGAAATTGGCGTCATGACAAGTTGGTATCAGAGATCTTAGTTCATAGGTGTTATGAGTCACAAGCAGGTTTAGTAGAGTCTTGCGGATCGGTATGGAGACATCTGTACTTATCTTCGGGAGGCTATGGAACTGTTAGGAAAAGCTTCACTTATTTGATTCCTTATCATGCGAAATCTTTGACTTCAGATTCTAAATGTTCTATCTTTCTATTCTCTCATAGATGGTGAGGACACGTACAACTGGATTAGATGACCAGATACATGCGCCCCAGAGCACCCCCACGAGATGCTATAGAGGAGCCACTAATAGCTCCAGTTGGTGGGCAGACACCTGAGACGCCTATTATTGCACTAGCCCTCTAGTGTGGCTCAGGCAATGTTGATACCACTTGCTCCTGCCACATTTTAGAACGGGGAGGAGCACAGACTCCCGCTGCCCATTCCCTAGAGTAGTAGTAGCCCCGGTTCGGCACGAGGGTAGGGCAGCGGTTTATGAGGAAGAGCAGCTCAGGCTCGAGAGGTACAAGAAGTACCACCCTCCTACTTTTAGTGGCTTGGTGTCAGAGGATGCCTAGGGTTTTCTTGAGGAGTGCCACTGTATCCTCCGCACTATGGGTGTTGTGGAGTCTAGTGGGGGGTTTTTTCACTATGTTCCAGTTAGAGGAACGTCTTATCAGTGGTGGAGAGCATATGAGTTGGGTAGTCTGGCCGAGGCAACTTCACACACTTGGACTCAGTTCTCCGATATGTTTTTGCGAGAGTATGTTCCCCAGAGTTTAAGAGATGCATGGCACGTAGAGTTTGAGCAGTTGCGCTAGGGTTCTATGATTATGTCAGAGTATGCGAACCGACTCAGTGATTTATCTAGGCATGCACCAACCTTGGTTGCTACTGTTCGAGAGCGGGTTCGTTGATTTATCGAGGTGCTCAACCATAGTATCAGATTTAGCATGGCCCAAAAGTTAGAGATGGACATCACATACCAGTAGGTAGTGGGGATTTCTACGGGATTTGAGGGTATTTTGACTCGGGAGAGAGAGGAGAGGGAGGCCAAGAGGTTTTGAGAGACTGGCACATACGGTGGTACTCTTTCCCCAGTTGTTGCTCATCATGGTAGGGGCTATGTGAGTCGCCCTATTCATTCAGCACTTACAGCTTCCAACGGTATTCTGGCCACTCCTAAGCCGTAGGCTCCCTATTATAAATCGCCATTATCTAGTGCACCTCCTGTAAGGGGTGCTTTCAGCGGTCAGTCCAGCCGATCAAGCCCGATCCACCCACAACAACCACGTCCTCTAAGAGCTTGTTTTGAGTGTGGTGACACTCGTCACGTGGTGAGGGATTGCCTCAGACTCAAGATGGGTGCACCTCCACAGGCTACTCAGGCTCCGTGTATTCCCCCTAGTCCTTAAACTTCTCAGTCCATGGTTGCCGCACCATTTTCCACCCACCTGCACAGCCAACTAGTGGTGGAGGTCGAGCAGGTAGAGGTCGCCCTAGAGGGGAAGGTCAGGCCAGATATTATGCCCTTCCTGCTAGGAGAGAGGCAGTTTCATCCGAATCTGTTATCACATGTATTGTTCCGGTCTGTCATAGAGATGCATCAGTCTTATTTGATTCAGGCTCCACTAATTCTATGTGTTATCTTACGTTTCTCCATATTTGGGTATATCTTGTGATCCTTTGAGTTCTCCTGTCTATATGTCTACACCTGTGGGAGATTCTATTGTCAGATCGTATGTATCGATCGTGTTTGGTTTTTATTAGTGGTTTTGAGACCATATCTGATTTATTGTTGCTCAATATGGTGGATTTCGATGTTATTTTGGGCATGGACTGTTTATCGTTCTATCATGCTATTCTTGATTGTCACACCAAAACCTTCATGTTGGCTATGCCAGGATTGCCACGGTTAAAGTGGAGATGTACCTTAGATTATACTCCTAACAGGGTTATTTCATTTCTAAAGGCTTAACGGATGGTTAAGAAGGGGTGTGATGCATACCTAGCCTATGTGAGGGATGTTAGTGTTAATACTCCTAGCGTCAAGTCAGTTCTGGTAGTGAGGGATATCCCAATGTATTCCCGGTGGATCTTCTGAGCATGTCATCCAACAGAGATATCGAATTTGGTATTGATTTGTTACTGGACAATCAGCCCATCTCTATTCCTCCATATTGTATGGCCCCACTAGAGTAAAAGAGTTAAAGGAGTAGTTCCAGGAGTTGCTAGATAAGGTCTTTATTCTACCTAGTGTGTCGCCTTGGGGTGCCCCATTCTTGTTTGTAAATAAGAAGGATGGTTCTATGCGTATGTGTATTGATTATCGCCAGTTGAACAAGGTTACATTGAATAATAAGTATCTATTGCCACGTATTGATGACCTATTTGATCAGCTTCAGAATGCTAGAGTGTTCTCTAAGATCGACTTGCATTCAGGCTATTATCAATTGAAGATTTGGGGGAAAGATATTCGGAAGATTGCCTTCAGGACTCGGTATAATCTCTACGAGTTCCTACTGATATCATTTGGTTGACCAACGCCCCGGCAGCATTCATGCACTTGATGAACAGTATATTTTGTCCCTATCTTGACTCATTCGTCATTGTGTTAATTGATGATATTTTAGTGTACTCCCGGATCTAGGAGGATCATGATCAGCAGCCGAGGACTGTGCTTCAGACCTTGAGAGAAAAAATGTTATATGCAAAATTTTCAAAGTGTGAATTCTGGCTAGATTCGATGGCATTTTTAGGCCATATAGTGTCGAGTGAGGGGATCAAGGTAGATCCGAAGATGATTGAAGCAGTGTAGAGTTGGCCCAGACCGCCCTCAGTTATGGAGATCCAAAGTTTTCTTGGCTTGGCGGGGTATTACCGTCGATTTGTAGAGAGTTTCTCGTCTATTGCAGCACCTATGACCAGATTGAACCATAAGGGTGCTCCATTCAGGTGGACCAAGGAGTGTGAGGAGACATTTCAAAAGCTCAAGACTTCTTCGACTACGGCCCCAGTATTGGTATTACCTACAGGTTCGGGGTCTTAACTATGTATTGTGATGCATCGCTTATTGGCCTCGGCATGGTGTTGATGCAGGACGGTCGGGTGATTGCCTACGTGTCTAGACAACTGAAGGTGCATGAGAAGAACTATCATGTCCACAACCTTGAGTTAGCAACTATTGTTCATGCCTTGAAGATTTGGCGGCACTATTTGTACGGTGTCCCTTGTGAGATCTATACCGACCATTGGAGTCTGTAACATCTGTTCAAATAGCAGGATCTCAACTTGCGTTAGTGGAGGTGGTTAGAATTGCTTAAGGACTATGATATCACCATTTTATACCATCCCGGGAAGGCCAATGTGGTGGCCAACGCCTTGAGTAGTAGGGAGGAGAGTTTGGGTAGTCTAGCATATCTACCAGCAACAGAGAGGCCATTAGCATTAGATGTTCAGGATTTGGCCAACCAATTTATTGGATGGATGTTTCTGAGCCGAGTCGATTTTGGCTTGTGTGGTTTCTCAGTCTTATATTTATGATCGTATTAGAGAGCGTCAATATGATGATCCCCATCTGCTTGTCCTTAAGGACACAGTTCAGCATAGTGATGCCAAGGAGGTCACTATTGGAGATGATGGTGCATTGCGGATGCATGGTAGGCTATGTCTGCCTAATGTAGATGGTTTGCGTGAGTTGATCCTCTTGGAGGCTCACAGTTTGCGGTACTCCATTCATCTAGGTGTCAGGAATATGTATCAGGACTTGAGACAGCATTATTAATGGAGGATAATGAAGAAGGACATAGTGGAGTATGTAGCTTGGTGCCTAAATTCTCAGCGGGTGAAGTATGAGCGTCAGCGGCCAGGTGGATTGCTTCAGAAGCTATAGATTCCGGAGTGGAAATGGGAGAAGATCACTATGAATTTTGTTTTTTGGCTCCCACGGACTCAGAGGAAGTTCGATGCGGTTTGGTTAATTATGGATAGGATGACCAAGTCGGCTCATTTAATTCTAGTGGTGACTACTTATTCTTCTGAGCAGCTGGCTCGAGTTTATATCCATGAGATTGTCAGGCTTCATGGTATGCCGGTATCCATCATCTCGGATCAAGGTATGCAGTTTACATCGCGGTTCTGTAGAGACATAAAGCATGCATTAGGCACTCGGGTTGAGTTGAGCATAACATTTCACCCTCAAACGGACGGACAGTCCGAGCGCACTATTCAGATATTAGAGGATATGCTCCATGCATGTGTGATAGAGTTTGGGGGTTCTTGGGATCAGTTCTTGTCGCTCGCGAAATTTGCCTAGAAGTAGTAGTTATCAATCGAGCATTCAGATAGCACCGTATGAGGCCTTGTATGGTAGACAACGTCAGTCTCCAGTGGGTTGGTTCGAGCCGGGCGAGGCTAGGCTATTGGGTACAGATTTGGTTCAGGATGCTTTGGAAAAGGTTAAATTGATTCAGGATCGACTTCATACAGCCCAATTCAAACAGACGAGTTATACGGATCGTAAGTTTCGCGGCTTGCATTCATGGTTGGGGAGCGGGTCTTGCTCCAGGTTTCACCCACGAAGGGTGTTATGAGGTTTGAAAAGAAGGGCAAGTTGCACCCTAGGTATATCAGACCTTTTGAGATTCTTGAGAGGGTTGGAGAGGTGGCGTACAGACTTGCACTAGCACCTGCTCTCTCTATAGTTCATCCAATATTCCATGCTTCCATGCTCCGGAAGTATCACGTCGATCCGTCTCATTTGTTAGACTTCAACCCAATACAGTTGGACAATGATCTATCTTATGTTGAAGAGTCGATGGCCATTTAGGACAGGCAGGTTCCAGTTGAGGTCGAAGAACATCGCTTCAGTGAAGGTTTAGTGGAGGGGTCATCCAGTCGAGGAGGCGACTTGGGAGACCGAGCATGATATGCACATCCATTATCCTCATCTTTTCACCACTTCAGGTATGTCTCTATGCTCGTTCGAGGACGAACAATTGTTTTAAGAGGGGGAGGATATAATGACCCGACCGGTGGTTTTGAGAGTATTATCCTCGAACGCCTATTATTGCTCCCTCTATTTCATTATGTGGTTATGTGACTTGCCGGAAGGTTTGGTTTTTGGTTTCAGAGTGAAATGGGACACATAGTCCCTAAATTGGAAGTTTAAGTCCTAAATTGACCGTAGTTTGAACTGTGTGAAAATGACTCCGGAATGGACTTTTAACGGTCCCAATAGCTCCTTCGGGTATTTTGGTCTTAGAAGCGTGTTCGGATGTTGATTTGGAGGTCGATATGTCATTTCGGCGCTAATTGACGAAAGCTGGAAAATTGAAAGATTTTGGAAGGTTTGACTGGGAGCGGACTTTTTGATATTGGGATCTAATTCCGATTCCAGAAGTAGAAGTAGGTCTGTAATGTCAATTGTGACTTGTGTGCAAAATTTGAGATCAATCGGACTTGATTTGATAGGATTCAGCATCAGATGTAGAAGTTCAAAGTTCTCAAGTTCATTAGGCTTGAATCGATGCGCAATTGTGTTTTTAGCGTTGTTTGATATGATTTGAAGGCTAGACTAATTTCGTATGATGTTTTAGGAGGACGGGGTCCCGAAGGTCCCGGGTGTGATTCAGAATGAACCCGGAACAAATTTTGGATTTGTGCAAGTGCTGAAGCTCCCGGCTTCTGGAGTCATCGCACCTAAAGTGGGGTTGGCCGCAGGTGTGGACTCGCAAAAGCGAGAATTTGGCTGCAGCAGCGAAGCTGGCTTAGCCCAGATGGGATCGCAGGTGCGAGGTGAGAGCCGCATCTGCGCTTCCGTAGATGCGGAGGTGTGATCACATAAGCGGATGAGGCTAGCTTGGGCTACGGTCGCAGAAGCAGAAGGTTCTCCGCAGAAGCAGGCTCGCAAGTGCAAACCCTGGTCCGCAGAAGCAGAAATCCTGGCCATAAGTGGAATCCGCACCTGTAATGGATTTTCCGCAGGTTTGACTAAGAGCCAGCAGATGCGAAATCGTTGGGCAGAAAAGGCCTAAGTTCGATTGTTTGATTTCATTATCCATTTTTGGACCTAAAGAGCTCAATTTGCACTGATTTTTCGAGGTTTTTCAAGGAAAACATTTGGGTAAGGATTCTTGACTCGGTTATGGTTAATTTCCACGAATCTATTGTTGTTTTCATCATTTAATTAGTGTTTTTAGTTGAATATTTGGGGGAAAATTGGGAAAAACTTCTTAGGCTAAAATTTTGGGATTTAGATTTGAGGTCCGATTTGAGTAATTCTTGCATGGTTGGATTCGACATCGAATGAGTGTTCAGATTTTATAGTTTTGGTCGGTTTCTGAGATGTGAGCCCGGTTCGACTTTTTGGAGAGATTTTTCATTTCTTTGCTAGAGTCATAATTTCATTATTTAAATTAGTTTCGGTGGTATAAGGTTTGGGTGTTGAAATGCATGCAGTGATATAGTGTTCTTGATACGCGTGGCTAGTAGGGGAACTACTAGAAATTATGCAGTGTGATAAGACTGGCTAAAAAGCGGGATGCAATTTCGGGAAAATAATTTTTAAAAAACTATAAAGGCTCTCGTGGTGATATAAGGAAAGATTGTGATATATTTACTTTTGGGACTATGAGGCGGCACCTCGGGAGAGCCCCTGTTGATTTTCTCTATTTGTTGTATTTGGTTGTTGTTGTCTTTCCTTAACTTGTAAGATTTTTGCTTTCCTTTCATGATGTATTTGTTTCCTTTGATTCAGTGTTATTGACTTCCGTAAATTTTTATTGTTTCACTTCTCTGTCATTTTATTATATTATCATATCTTCTACCTTGTTTATTTTTATTTCCAGTAAGGTCCTGACCTGACCTCGTCACTACTCTACCGAGGTTAGGCTTGGCACTTACTGGCTACCATTGTGGTGTACTCCTACTACTCTTTTGCTCATCCTTTTGTGCAGATCCAAGTACTTCCTACCAGACGAGGTACCAGTGAGCTAGTCCGTACGTGGAGACTTCAAGGTACATCTGCCAGCGTCCGCAGACCTTAGGGTCCCCCTCTATCTTTATTATGTTGTTTACTTATCCTCATTAGACTCTGATGTATAGAGATATTTAGTATTTCCCTTTAGATCTTGTGACTTGTATCTACCGAGTTTTAAGAGTTTTATATAGACGTTGAGTTGAAGATCTTATTTATTACAGTTGTTGATGTTTTGAGTTTTATCCTAACATTCCAGTTATTCCGCATACTCGTTAGACTTACCTAATCTTAGAAACTAGGTACCTTCACGACATCTTACGAAAGAAAATTAGGGTCGTGACATAGTTGGTATCAGAGCTCTAGGTTCATATGTGTTATGAGTCACAAGTAGGATTAGTAGAGTCTCGCGGATCGGTATGGAGACGTTTGTACTTAGTTTCGGGAGGCTATGGAACTATTAGGAAAAGCTTCACTTCTTTGATTCATTATCATGCGAAATCTTTGACTTCGGATTCTAAATTTTCTGTCTTTCTATTCTCTCACAGATGGTGAGGACACGTACAGCTGGATAAGATAACCAGACACTCGTGCCCTCTGCTAGAGTCGCGCCCTAATATTAGTCAAATGTTACTAATATTAGCCAATTAGCTATTTGTAGCAAAAAAGGTCAAAATTTTTTGTTTCTTTTGAGTGGGTATTATTAGAATAGATTTGGCACAACTTAAGGAGTTTGAATTTCAGTTTTGATGATTTGGTGGAGTTTTGAGGTGGTTTGAATTGAAAATTCAAAGTAGAAGATGAACATAAAAAAAGGATATATGTATCACACTGTGTATCATTCGTGTATCATATATGCATCATATTTGTATAAAATGTTTATCACATGTATATCCATGTATACATGTGTGCATGATACATGCGTGATACATGTTTGATACATGTGTCGCAGGAGAAATTTTTTGAACTCGATTTTAACTCTGAATTTTGATACTAAATCAGTCCAAATTACCTCTAATCTTCCTCAATTTTTGTATATTGACCCATCTATTTGTTTTCAATGAATTTCAACCATTGAAAAAGGTACTTTTTTCTTAGATTTTTGGATTCTTTTGTGTGTGTGTATGTATGTATGTATGTATGTATGTATTTATGTATTTCATCACCTTGTTTGCTACCACATCCATGAATTTTCTTTCTGTCTTGCATCTAGTATTGCTGACTACACTTAAAAATATGGTAGGAGATCTTTGTGCGTGATTCTTGGAGAAAAAGAACCATATTTTGTTTGGGTTTTCAATTTTTATATGTGCTTGGCTAGTTTTGATAATTCTATGATTAATGACTAGGAGGTTGGTAAGTTAGAACTTATTTGGAACATTTCTGTAAGATTCCCTATTTTCTTTCAGAGAAATTACATAGTTGACTGCTCGGTCGACAACTCCTATTCGTAGGGATGGAGCTAGAAACCATAATATGTGTTTGGCCTAATTCAATAATTTTTGCTGAAATTATAAATGTGTTAAGTTTATCAAATATGTACAAACATGAAGATCCCGTTATTAATATTTAAAATCGTCGTTCTAAAATTCAGAACTCATAAAATTAAAATCTTGAATTCACCTCTCTATGCAGTATGTATAGATTATTTAATGTAATAAGTTTATACTTTGAAAATTGGCATATAAAATTCAAATTTTGCGTCATCATCATTGTTTGACAAAAAAGTATGGAAATCTTTGCTAAAATAATTAAAAGATAAATGAAGTGAAGGGTAAGTCCTAGTCAAATATAATTAATCGTAGATCTAACAAGTGCTCAGGCAATAATGTCCAAAAATATCCAATTATTGGATGAGGTTATTAAATCTAGCTATTGTGAATGTGTGATGAGACAATAATGAGCAATAAATATGCAAAATGGCAATAAATTAAATAGGAAGAACGGTTCACCCAAATATTGAATGAGGTGGATGATTCCTCTCTCTCACAAAAATGTGTGACAAATAGATAAGGAAATGAACAAAGCTTTCTCAGATCTGATGAGTGGAAGACAGAATAAATAACAAATAGAAGCACTAAGGAAAGGTAATGTTTGTATTCTCCCTCAAGAGTCAATATTTTACAAGAGTTCTTATCCAAGTGAATATTTCATGCCTTTAGCCCCCTATCTTATACTATTTATATGGGATATTCCCAAAAATCCTAAAAAGTTCAGAAGAAGGAATATTCAATAAAATATTTCTTTTGGTAGTTCTAATACTATACTAGCCGTTATTCCTATTTGTCGCTACTCGACCTCGGCTTTAACGGCTTGTTCGGTGGTTGCTCGTTGTTGGACCCTGATCGACCTTAGCCTAACCGCCCAAGTTGAACGGCAATTTTCTCATTTAACAATCTTTCCATGCCGAATTTCCTTATCCGGATTTTGACCCATAAAGTTAGTCCCTCCGCTTATCGAGGTCGCATTTTGGTCGACCTCGATGAGCAGACTTTATCAGTGGCAACTTAGGAAAAATTCAGCCTTGGTGGTCGAGCAGGGTGATCATTGTCGAGATAGTAATGTGTGTCCATGAGATTTATGGTCAATGAAGTTGGTGCAAGGTGATGTCACGGTCGCATGCGTCATCATTGTGCATCTTCTCGATGCATTGCATCGTTCCTCGAGCCCATGTTGTTTCAATTCTGGGCCACTGGCGGTTGTTCGCATCGATTCAGACGCCCTGGTTATCTATAAATAAGGAGGGGAAAGCCTCTCAATGAAACTTTTGCATTCTTTGAATTCTTCAACCCTGCACTTGGCTTCTCCTTCTTCTTTTTGTGTTCGTATTCCTGCAACTTCTACCGTCACCACCCTTTCTTCATTTCCGGCTCCACCATGTAAACACTAGCAAAAGATGACTAATGTAGCTCTCAACACTGAGATGGTCTCTGACCCTACTTCGTTATTGGTGGACATGCCTTCTAGTGGAGGAGAATCCATGGTTATGGACGACGAATGCTTCCCCACTGTGGAGGATGTCGTTCCTCGTAACCCAACTTACAGGTCCAACTTCTCGAAAGGAACCTGCTCATGACCCCGAGTCATCAAGTTCTGAATGGAGGTGAAACATCCAGCCTCCCTTAGGGAGAAATTTAACATTCTTGCTTAAGTTGGCTTGGTTCCGGTCGGGGACGAAGTGATTCAAGTTCACTGGCCGGGTACTGCGCGTTTACACCTACCTGTTCCAAGTGGGCTATTCTCTTCCTCTTCCTCCATTGGCGGAAGAATTCTGCTGTTACTACGGCGTCTGCCCGACACAGCTTTCCCCTTACCTTTATAAGGTCTTCCTCATTCTGACATAGTTTGTAGAGCTGGCCGGCTGTGGAGTTTCTATCCATCACTTACTGCATCTCTCCGTGCCAAGCTTCTATAGGGGTACAATGATTCACCTTCGCCACCACGGGACCAAAGGGTTGGTGGCAGGGATGGACGACAAGACGAACCGCCGGTTTTGGTCAACTATTTCTTCGTCAAAACTGAGCAGGTGGTGGCGAACCCTAGTGGGTTTCCCGAGAAGTGGAATTTTGCTCGCAAGTATCCTTGTTAATTGAAGTACATTCTCTCTCATTTCCTCATGTTTCGTGACTTGTTTTCTTTTTTGCCCGTGTAGCCGAGAGGTATCCCCTTTATTTGGTTGCCGATATCAGTGACTGGGTGGCCCACGTCCTACCTCACACTATAGGGGTCAGCGACTAGGCATCCTTCAACAAGAGGTTCGGGCCCAAGCCCTCGACCGGTAAGTGGGATTTCGGCTTTTAACTATTTGTACCTCGTCGTAGTCCATTTCCTTCTTTTTCTTATGGTTTCCTTTTGGTGTTAGGTGAGAGGTCTTCTAAGAAGGCAAAGGCTCCCATTCCTGCATTTCGCTAGGTGCTTGCCTCGGCGGGGATGCACTTCGTTCTGGTCGAGTCTTCGCGGAATACTTCCTCTCAGACTCTGGTGTTAAGCGAACCTAGTCGTCAGATGGTTGTTCCATCAACGGAGATCCTGTCCTTCCCGGTGCTTCACCAGGTAGATGAATCTTCGCCCAGCGAGTAGGAGGCGGCGCCACTAAACAGGCGAAGAGTAGAGGCCGGCGAAGTGATTACGGTCGCGTCCACATCTGAGGGGCCAGTTATTCTAGACGTTGAGTCGGCGAATCCATCAGTTGCGGGAACTGCTCTCCCGCCAGAGGTTGCCGTAGAAGAGGGCAATCAAAGACAGTGGAGGCTGCTACAGAAGGGGGCGGTCGAGGGCAGCTGAGGTCGGCTCTTTGTCTACAGGAGGGAGAGGAAATATGGTCTTTGTAGATGATGACGATTCCGGTTCTCCTATCGACCCCGAGGAAGTGCGGACCTTCAAGGAGGGGTTCACTCGGGTAGAAGTGAGGATCGAGGGGTCTACCCAAAATATGTTTATCCCCTTGGATTTTAATCTGTTGGTCAACTCGGAGCGTGTAGTTACGGCTTTGGCTCCCCTGTGCACGAACACCGAGAAAAAGACTCTACAGACACTGAAGGACGCACTTATCACTAGGAATTTCCGGGATGGCCTTGCGAGTAAGTTGTCTCTTTTAGCGTTTTAATTTCTTCTTTCCTTTACATTATTTGTCTTTGATGGACTTTCTTTGTTTGCTTATCAGAATCTCATTTTGGAGATTGAGAACGCCTGTCAGGGGGAGAAGAGGGTGGATCTCTATAAGAGGATGGAGTCTAAATACAGGGAATATCGTACCATGAACCGTGCACAAGTCAGTATACTTGGTGAGGACGGTCAGTTCCAGTCTCTCCGAGACGAGCTAAAACAGAAGGATGAGGAGTTGAAGGAGAAGGATGATGAGCTCGTGAAAGCCATTGGAAGGTGCAGCGAGATCGAAGGGACGTTGAGAGCCAAAGATGATGAGATTGAGGTGAGAAAGGGGGTTATGGCCGAGTGCGTCGACCTTCAGGCTCAGGTGGCATCCTTAAGGGCCAAGCTCGAGCAGACTAAAGCTAGGGCCACCGGCTTAAGAGATGAGTTGGCCACAAAAGCTACGGAGTTGGAGAGGATAGGGAAAGCCAGGAAAGCTGCTGTGACGGAGGCAGCGACATTAGCAGGTTCCATCCGTGTCCTCAGGTCTGAGCGAGCAAGTGAGGCAGAGACATCTGCACTTAAAGAGGTGAGTCTTGAAGAGCAGATCAATGGTCTAGAGGCAAAGGTCTTGGATTTAAACGAGCAGATTACCGTCCTCAAGGCCGAGAGGGCGCAACATTTGGCTCTACCGTCTACCTCCCATGCTTCCACTTATCCCAATGTCCCACGGGATTTGTACTAGAAGTGGGTTCATGTTGAGGCCCATCTTGACATATGTAGGGATTGATGACGGCCGGGAAAGCTTTTGAGGCGGAATTCAAGGATGCTCGTGTTAAGGAACGTGCAGCTCGTGACGCTTGTGGCTATGACCCCGGTACGCCCGGGGTGAATGATGATGAAGATGATTTGGACGAGCTCAAGCCAGCTCCTTGGTATAATTATGGTTACTTCGATGGCGAGGGCGCCAGTGACTATGTTTATAGGGGAGCTGCGGCCGAGTAGTAAGCTTGTTTTTGTATTTTTGTTCTTCTTTTCTTCTCTTTTTTGTTTTGCGGGCACTTGTTTGGACCTTGTAAGATGACTTTTTGGAATGATAATACTTTTGTTGTCTGTTCTTTAGCTTCTCATTTTTCCCTTGAATGCTTTTCTCAATTGACTGCCTTGGTTGCGATTTCACTTAGGTCGACTGTAAGTTGAGTTAGTTCGAGGTCGAAAGTCGACTTATAATTTTACGAGATTGAATCATGAGTTGATTCGAGAAAAGTTGAATGTCGACTTATAAATTGATTCGAACGAGTCGAATGCGAGTCTATTCGAGTGAGGTCGAATGTTGACTTTAAATTAATTCGAACGAGGTTGAAATTTCAGTCGATTTGAGCGGGGTCGAATGTTGACTTTATTTAAATTAATTCGAACGAGGTAGAATGTGAGTCTATTCGAGCGAGGATGAATCTTGACTTTAAATTAATTCGAACGAGGTCAAATTTTAGTCGATCCGGGCGGGGCCGAATGTTGACTTTAAATTAATTCGAACGAGGTCGAATGTGAGTCAATTCGAGCGAGGTCGAATGTGAGTCAATTCGAGCGAGGTCGAATGTTAACTTTAAATTAATTCGAACAAGGTCAAATTTCAGTTGATTCGAGCAAGGTCGAATGTGTTTTCCTGGGTCGGCGTAATGTGTAAACTTGGTGGGGATATGTGAACATCATATGTTTGCATATTTCATTTTGTTTATACATTTAATGGAGAAGTTTACATGTTTTTGCTATGTTCTTACATGCATTGGAGAAGTCCTAGTCTATCTAGTCCCTTCATTGGTCGACCTCGAGAAACTGCCGAGATGTCGAGCGATGACTGATACTTAACTATGAGATTCCCTTTCTGTCGCCTCGTTAAAAACCTCCCCGAGAAAACCCAATTGGGACAAAACTCGGGTGAGGGAAAAGAGTACAACTTGGAGGACGTCTTGTTCGGTAGCAATTTTTCCTCCATTATTTATAGTTGGAACGACCTTTTTCTTACTGTCGTCGTAATTTTGTATGGGTCATCCCAATTGGTCCCCAGTTTGCCTTCCCGTGGATCTTTATCCGCATGTGTTTTTGCTTTAAGTACGTAGTCCCCGACTTTGAGTGGCCTGACTTTGGCTTTCTTGTTGTAGTATCGCTCTGCTTGTTGTTTTTGGGCTACCATTCTTATGTAAGCCATGTCTCTTCGTTCTTCGGCCTCGTAGAGATCTTGCCTTCCATTTTCATCGTTGCTCGACCGGCTCTCATTTGAATATCTTAGGCTTGCTTCTTCGACCTCGGCCGGTATCACTACATCAGTCCTATAGACTAGTGATTATGGAGTTTCCCCTGTGCTCGTCTTTTACGTGGTGCGATATTCCCATAACACTTCTGGTAGCACCTTTGGCCACAATCCCTTGCACTTTCTAGTTTATTTTTCATGATATTCAATATCATTTTGTTGGAGGATTCAGCTTGGCCATTGCCGGCGGGATGATATGGCATGGACAGTATTCTTTTGATGTGCCATTTCTCAAAGAACTCGGCAACATTTTTCACTATGAATTGAGGTACGAAACTAATTTCTTTGGGGATGCCGAAGCGGCATACGATGTTCCTCCATATAAAGGCGATCACTTCTTGTTCGCGTATTTGGGCGAATGCACCTGCTTCCACCCATTTAGAAAAATATTCAGTTAAAACCAAAAGGAATCGTACATTACCTCGTCATGCAGGAAGTGGACCGACGATGTCCATTCCCCATTTGATGAAGGGACAGGGTGACATGACTGAGTGAAGGTGTTCGCCTGCTTGGTGGATCTTGGGGCGTACTTTTGTCATGGTTCACATTTTTTACAAAATTAGCCGCTTCCTTTTTCATTATGGGCCAGTAGTAGCCTGCTCGTATGAGACATCTAACTAGGGCTTGATTTCCAGTGTAAGCCCCGCAACGACCCTTGTGGAACTTTTCTAAGACACGCCTTGTCTGGTTTCGTGCCAGGAATTTTGCTAGAGGCCGATGTGCGTCCTTTTATATAGGTCATTGTTGATGATGTTGTACATAGCTGCTTGCATCCCAAGATTTTTGGCTTCGTTTTTGTTGTTTGGGAGCACTCCGTCCTGCAGGTAGGCGGTGATACATTTGTGCCAGTCTCAAGTTAGGTTAATAGTACGTACCTCAATTTGGTCGATGGTCGAGTGGAGGAGTGTGACCACATTCTCTTTTCCGTTTATGATTTTGGTAGCTGCCGCTAATTTGGCGAGGTCGTCTGCCTTGGCGTTTTGCGCTCGAGGTATCTGGTTGAGCTAGCATTCGTCGAACTCGGGAAGCAGCTTGCAGATCTCGTCCTGATATTTTTGTAGCCTTTGTTCCTTGTTTTGTAAAGTCCTTGTGACTTGATGGACGACGAGTAATGAGTCACATCGAAGGACTACCCGTCTTGCTCCGTATTTGAGGGACAATTTTAATCCTGCAATCACGGCCTCATACTCGGCCTTATTGTTAGTCATATCGGGACACCGTATGGACTGACGAATTACCTTGCATGTCGGGACCTCGAGTACGAGTCTCAGTCCAGATCCTGACGCGTTGGAGGTGCCATCTGTGTATAGAATCCATAGGTCGTGTATTTTGGGGGAAGTATTAGTGGCTTCCCTTTTGACCTCGGGCATTATTTTAGAGTCGGCGACAAAGTCGGCAAGTACTTGCAATTTTATCGTTGTTCGTGGATGTTAGATTTTATCGTGCTCGCTTAATTCGATGGCCCATTTAGCCAACCTACCCGACAGCTTGGGTTTGTGTAGGATACTTCTCAGGGGAAAGGTTGTGACCACTGAGATGGGGTGGCATTTAAAATAAGGTATATGCTTTCGTGAAGCCATGAACAAAGTTATGGCTAGCTTCTTGAGGTCAAGGTACCTCGTTTCAGTGTCGACCAAGGTTTTGCTAATGTAGTAGATCGGAGATCGCGTACATTTATTTTCACGGACCAAGATTGCGCTCACTGCAACGCCGGCCAGGTAGATTAGGAGGCGCTCTTCGGGTTCTGCCTTAGCAAGTAATAGGGGCGAAGACAAGTACGCCTTTAATTATCTCAAGGCGTTGACGCACTCAGAATGCCATTGGAGTCTGTTGTCCTTTTTGAGTATGCTGAAGAATTTGTGGCATCTATCAGAGGATCGTGAGATGAACCTCGATAGGGAGGCTATACGGTCGGTCAACTTCTGCACCTGCTTCTTGCTGGTCAAGTTTTCTAGTATTCCTTCTATAGACTTGATCTGGTCGGGGTTAATCTCGATGCCTCTCTGCGACACCAAAAAGCCGAGGAATTTTCCTGAGGTTATGCATGTCGCGCCCCTTTTTCTCGCGAAATCGGGTTTCGACATGTGACAACTCTTTTAAGGAAGAATTAAAAGAGGAGGGTCGCCACCTAACGGTTTAAGGTGCTTTAGGGAACCTATTTGCATATGACTCGGGTTTGACTAGTTTGCATCACCAGAAATCGGGTAAGGGCTTAAAATTACCTCGAAGAGAAGGTGTTAGGCACTCTTCGAGGTCCACAATTGTGGGTCCCGTACGAACTTGATTTATATGAATTAGTCAAATAAACAAAGACAGGGAAGGCAAGAAGTTTGAGAAATTTTATTATTAAAAGACTTTGAGTAAATACAAACACTTGATTCAAATATAAAAAGGGAATAAGATGGGGGGGAGGTCCTAAGTTTCTTAGCCTAAAGGATCACCCTGTGCAACATAAATAATACTTTGTAACTCCCTCAAGATGGGGTGTTACTCGTATTATTCAGCGGGCACAGACTATTATCTCCTGCTACCAGATTACTATCTTTAAGTTATTACCTAAAGCGCACTAGTTCAATTATAAGTTGTGCCTTATGCGTGCACTACCCGTCCCATACCTATGGTCCAGGAGGCATTGGACCTCTATTTTGGATGGTTCTAGACTTTACTTAGGCTGCTCAGAAAACGTCAAAAACTAGGCAACAATTCAAAACAAATAGGAATGCACGTAAAGACAATTAAAGGCTCAAGTTAGCCTCCGCAATTAGACAACAAATGCACGCAAACGAATTTCTACGTTAGGCATTAGACAGTTTCAGTATTGGGGAAAATTGAAGTCATTATGCTCTATAGACATGGCTTCTATATGATATGATCCAAATATGCAGGCAGTTTCAGATGCGGAGTGCCACTTTAGACCTATGACTTCTAAATTACCAGTTTGTGAGTATCTGATACTGCTAAGTTGTTTATTGAGGTTACAGATTATAAGTTAATAAAACCTATGGACATGATCTCTAAGTGGTCTACATAGTAAGGGATAGTAAAAATTATTGGAAATACTCAGAATTATTCGTGCTTTCTACTAGTGGCGTGGCTAAGAAATAAACATCGTTTGAAGAGTCCAGTATCAGTACTTTAGAGCGAGTAATAATATCCTATAGGCATGATTTCTAAAGATTGGCGATTGGAACCAATTTTTATGCTTAGCTCCTATAGGCATGTTCTCTAGGTGCAATAGCGAATTAAATAATTAAAATCCTATAGGCATGATATCTAATGACATGGTGCAAATTGAAGAGCACTTATTGGCATTTATTACCTATAGGCATGTTGTATAGCGACACATGAAAGTAGACATGGGAATAAATAGAGCACTTATACTTTGATAGTATACAAGTTATGTGAGTGTGTGATTTCCCTAATGGCATGAACTCTAATAGTGCACGGAGAAATTTGAATGACACATATAGTAGGTGGGATAGCAAATAGATCATATAAATCCTACAGGCATGCTTTCTACCCTTTTCATGCAAACATTAGAATATACCAATTTTCCAATTTCACTAACACCCCAACAGTTTATTACCGAATTATTACAGACCCAATAATGAATGTAATTACAAAAAGTTGTACAAGCAATAACAGTAGGCCCATAACAGGACCAAAGAGATACCCAGTATTGCTTGGGCCATCAACAACTCTTTCTTCACACATAGCATACCCAGATTCCAATTGAGGACTATATTCATCAGCCTAGCGCAGAAACCATAGAGGAACTCAAACCAAACAGCCATAGATTGACCATATGATCCAGACATTGAATCACTTAAACAAACTAATTTTCACATTCAGCAGATAGAATGGGGAAAGAATTGAGTATCAGAGATAACTCAAGTAAGAAAAATGGCCAAAGAACTCCAAGTCCTAGAGTGTCAGAGTTCACAACGGTCTCGAATGCACCCCGAGTAGTACTCACACTAGGGAGGTAAAATAGAGGAAGTCTTAGTGGCCTTGGCTTTCAGCCGGCCAAGAATTATAGATTCAGAGTAATATAGGTAACAAAAGAGAGTGAGAGAACTACGATTAAGGGAATAAATTTGAACAGATATAAAAGGCAGACATAGCATAGTTGTCTAAAACACAGAATATGCTAGTTAGGAAGGTCAATAAGGCTTAGAGGCAGGTTCAACACTTTTAAAAAAAGTAACATATTAGTAGAAAAAACATTGAGAGAATTAGAGAGGGGTCAATTTTCGTGGGATTTCAAGATTAACATACAAAGGTGAGTAACACCAAACAGATCTAGGCAGAGTACCAACTTAAAGAGTTTAAAGCCTAGGGGTCCCAAGTATCCATCACTATATCGAAAGACAGAAATGCTAACTTACACCATGAAACAAAATAGTATCAAATATGGTAAGGAAACACAAGTTGGAATAGCTACTCTAAAGTCTCAAATAATCACTAAAAGGATATGGAATCAAGTAAGCCAAAGACACGTTGAGTAACACAATAGCAAGGGAGCAAGTCACAGATTATAACACATTACAGATGTGAGGCACTCATTGCAGGAATTCAACATAGAGTATGAAAGCAAACTCATGTCAAACAGTAATGTAGGCATTCAGGTGCCAATACATCAGGCTAAATAAACTTAGGAAGGTCCAAATTATTCGGGTGAAGCAGATTAAAATAAAATATGTCAAAACTGGAGAGTTTAAGCAAAAAGCCACATGCTGAAGAGGTTCAAATCATAACACGAGTGTAATGCTAGCAAAGTTACACATAGAGATGGTCTAAGAACAGATTAGGTCATGAAATTGAAATCGTAAAGCCAAGGGACTCACCAGTTAAACAGACAACAAGAAAGAGCAAATTCCACAGTACTCTGAATATCAACAAAGAGAAAGAACCCAGAATCTTAGTGCAATCAGAGTTCCCAAGGGCTTCGAATGAACCTCGGGCAATGCTTGTAGCAAGAAAAGGTTAAAAATAAAATCCCAGTGCCCTTGGCTTTCAACCGGCCAAGAATCAAAATATAGAACAAAGAAATGAGAGAGAAATAGAACAATAACTTCAGTTTTGAGTGAAATTTTCAACGAAAAGGTCCGTTCAAAAAGGGAACGGGGAGTGGTTTATATAGTAGTAGAAATTGAAATAAAAAATATGGAAAAAAATCAATTAAGCACAAATAAGGAAAGAGAATATCATATACGAATCAAAATCAGTAAGGGATATGGAGAGACTCAAACCCTAATTGGGTTCAACCGTCTGAAACTCGAACCAAGAGTGTAAATCGCTATTTATTGAGCGTATATAAACGGAAAACCTCCTAAGATCCAAAGATCCAAATCATTCCAGTCCGATCTCGAAAGTGATGCTTGACAAACTTAGACAGGCATCTAAGTAACACCATAAATGAACGACCAATAGGGAGAGAAGATCAATAAGGTAAGTATATCACAGGTAAATTCCATCTCCAAGTTAGAATCGGAGAGGAACTGGGTGTGACAGCTAGGGTTCGTGAGAGATAAGGGAGCGTGTGAAGGCGGATGGGAGGAGAAAATGGTCCCTAGGGTTTAGGGTGCGGATATAAGGAGAAATAGGGAAATATTATGAGCCGTTGATTACTTTTGATCAACGGCTGGGATTTGGTTTGTATTGCGTTGAGATATAAGGGTGTTTGGTTTGGGATAGAGTTATTGGGCCAAGGATTTTGGGGTAATTGGGCTGAGGTCTGGGTAGTTTTAGGTCTTAAAATTGGTTTAAATCTGGGCCAGCTTTTGAAATAAAGAAATTAAGGAAAAAATTGATTAATAAAATAGCTAAATAGATAGTAAAAATATTATTTAAGAAATTAAGTACTTTAAAATAATAGCTGAAGGTTGTAAACATGTATAAAGTTGTTTTAACTCTAAATAAAATAATAAATACAATTAATTGCAAAGTATAGGCTATTATTGCAAAAATATGTAATTAGCATAAAAATGCAAACGTAATTATAGAAATGAAGTAAAATACTATAGAAAATACATGTGGGTGCAAATAATAAATTTGGATGATTAAGTCATCACAAATAAATTTAAAGGATAATTACTAGATATTTATATAATAAAAATGTAATAAGAAATTAATTTAGAGCTTTAAAAACTATGAAAAATTATTGAAAATGCTTGTATAGGTTTGTAAACTAAATAATGATGCAAATATGCTATTTTGAAAGTGTGTGTATATATATATATATATATGTGTGTGTGTGTGTGTGTGTGTGTGTGTGTGTGTGTGTGTGTGTGCGTGTGTGTGTGTGTATTTAAAAATATGAGGAGAAAATTGGGTATCAACAACGCCGAAGGCGCATTTCTCGGGGTTCAGCTTCATGCCATACTGCCTAAGTATGTCGAAGGCTTCCCTCAAATGGTCGATGTGGTCTTCCTTTCTTTTAGACTTGACCAACATTTCGTCTATATAGACTTCCATTATTTTGTCGAGCTGTTCTTTGAACATTTTGGTTACTAGCCTCTGATAGGTTGCCCTTGCGTTTATCAATCCGAACGAAAAAAGTTTGTAGCAGTACGTCCCTTGGTGGGTGATGAAAGTAGTTTTTTCCTGATCTTCTTCCTCCATGAGGATTTGGTTGTAACCTGTGTAGGCGTCCAAGAAACTTAACAGCTCGTGTCCTATTGTTGCGTCGATGAGAAGATCAATGTGAGGCAAGAGGAATGAATATTTCGGGTAGGCCGTGTTCAGATATATGAAGTCTACGCACATGCGCAATTTCCCGTTTTTCTTTTTCACCATGACCACGTTGGCGACCCATTAGGGGGTACTTCGACTCCCTAATAGAGCCGTTCGCGAGCAGTTTCTCCACCTGTTCGCGGACAACATCATTTATAGCGGCATTGAATTTTCTCCTAACCTGTCGTAGCGGCAGATAGAGTGGGTCGACATTCATCTTGTGTGTTTCTATTTCCTTCGGGATACCAGGCATATCTGCATGGGAAAAGGCAAACAAGTATGCGTTGTTAGTTAAAAATTGATGGAATATACATGGTTCTTGAAGTTTGTGGCCGATGTAGGCTTTTTTGTTATGGTCACTTTCATCTAGCTGGACGGAGTCGAGGTCTTCCACAGTTGATCCCATGGCTTCCACGGCTTTGGGGTCTTTGATGGCGTCTTTCAGTTTGTCGTCGTCTAACCTCAACCTCACTAATTGATATGCTTTTTTGCCACTGTTTTTCAACTTCTGGGTGTATGTAGCATTTCTGGGCCGTGCACTGCTCGCCACGAATACTGAACACTCCCCACAGGATGGGAAATTTGACAACTTGAAATAGGCTGTATGGGATGGCCTTCATGGCGTGTATCCTAGGTCGTCCTATGATGGCATTGTACGCTGTGTCTTGGTCCATGATGTGGAACGTTGTTTCCAGGGTGATACCACCGGCTAGAACGAGGAGTGTGGTTTCTCCTGAGGTCTGCTCAACCGCATTGTTAAAACCCGTTAGGGCGATGCAGCGCGACACTATCTTATCCTCGAGCCTCATTTGTGTGAGTACTCAAGGGTGGATAATACACACGTCGCTCTCGTCATCTACCATAATCCTCTTTACATCAGTATCTGAAATGAGTAAAGTAATAACAAGAGCATCATAGTGAGGAAAAGTCAAATCGTGGGTATCCGACTCATCGAAGATGATACTTTCTTTGAGGTCGTCATAACTGCTTCAACTTATGGGTGGTTGTGAATTTCACGTGGTTGATTATAGAGTCGTTGCCTCCGCCGATGATCATTTGGACGGTGCAGGCTAGGAGGGTGGTTTCGGGGGGCCTTGATACTGTTCTCTCCCACGAGCGAAGTTCGCTCTTCCTCGGTCGCTCATCAGCTCTCCTAAATGCCCTTGGTGGAACATGTTCACTACCTCCTATCTTATGGCGATACAGTCCTCAGTCTTGTGACCTCGTTCTTGATGGAATTCACAACGGGGGTTTGACTTTTTGGTGTTTGGGTTGGACTTCATCTTTTGAGGCCATTTCACCTTTGGGCCGAGCTTCTCAAGGGCGTAGACAATTTATGAAGGGCATACACAAAAATTGTGAGCGGATAATAGTGGAGGCATACCTCTTTCATTTCGGTGAGTCCCTATTTGCAGCCTGGATAGGTCGTCGCCATGGCAGGGGGGTGGTATGACGGCAGTTCTGACGTATGGATGATGTCTCTCGTGATTGAGGCGTGGACCCACATGATCCCTTCTGTTATCATTTCTATGGTCCTTTCTTGACTCCATATGGACGGAGGTCAACTGCTGGGTTGGTCCGTTAAGGTCATCCTCGTCTGCTCTTACCTCGGCGCAATAGGCGTTGTGTATTTCTTCCCAAGTAGCGGGGGAGGGGGGGGGGTACTTCATGAGCCTGCTCAATAGTTTCTTGGTCACCCTCGAGCCGCTCATGTTCAGCCCATTTTGAAAATTTGTTACTGTCGTTCCCTCCAATACGTTTGGAAGAGTCATTCTTACTCTGTTGAACCGAGCGAGGAAGTCCCTGAGCCCTTCGTCGGGTGACTGTTTAATGGAGATATATCATTCACCCTGGCTTCTGCATTTTTGGCCCTGGCATGGGCGGTGACGAACTTGTCGGCCATCTCCTCAAATATTTCTATGGATCGCGCTAGCAGTTGTGAGTACCATGTCAGAGCTCCCCCGGTTAGGGTTTCGCCAAACTTTTTCAGCAGTACAGATGGCACTTGTTCTTTAGCGATATTGTTGCCTTTCACTGCGGTGATGTAGTGGGTGATGTGATCTTCAAGGTTCGTTGTGCCATCATATATTTGTAAGTATGGAGGCATTTTGAATGTTTTGGGTATAGCATGTGGTGTAGCCTCGTTGCTATACGATTGTTCCACAAACCGGCTGGGATCCCATTTTGGTAGAAGTTTTTGGGCGCCCAGTATCTTATCCACCCTTTCTTAGTACTCCCTCATTTGGTCGCGGAGTGCTTTGTTCTCGTTCTCCATCTCCTCCATTTTTCTTAGGATATCAGTGAGGGCGTCATTACCTGCATCATTAATAGTGTGAGTGATACATGTTGAAAGAGGGGGCATGCTGCTTATTGGTTGTTGCTGTGATGTCGACTCGTGCATCCTCCATGCTCGCTCTTTGAGGGGGTTTGTCGAGTATACTGTTCAGTGTACTCGTTAGCCATGCTTCTAGTAGTTTTTTCACTGTTGGTGGTGCTTCTTCCATCGTAGACGTAGAGGCTCCTTTTCCATGGGAGGCAGTAACGCTGCCATGAGGGAGGGGTGAACCACTTCGCCTAAGTGAAGCGCTTGGTGTCACGTTCTCCTCGTCTTGTCCGTTAACCTCATTGATGGTGTTTAAGAGATTAGCAGTAAGGCATGTCACTGCCTTCAATCTTTCTTCTCCATTTCCTGCCATGTTAGATCGTGCAAGTATGAAAAAGAGAGTTCTGTATTTTGATGTTCATATGCTTTTTGTAGATCTTGAAAAACCCTGACTTTGACTAGAAAATCCCCACAGACGGCGCTAAATTGTTTGACCAAAAAGTATGAATTTTTTTGCTAAACTAACTAAAAGATAAATGAAGTGAAGGGTAAATCCTAGTCAAATATAATGAATCGTAGATCTAACACGTGCTCAAGAATAATGTCCAAAAATATCCAATTATTGGATGAGGTTATTAGATATAGCTACTGAGAATATGTCATGAGACAATAATGAGCAATAAATATGCAAAATGGCAATAAATGTAAATAGGAAGAACGGTTCACCCAAATATTGAATGAGGTGGATAATTCCTCCCTCTCATAAAAATGTGTGACAAATAGATAAGGAAATGAACAAAGCTTTCTCGGATCTGATGAGTGGAAGACAGAATAAATAACAAATAGAAGCACCGTGGAAAGGTAATGTTTGTATTCTCCCTCAAGAGTCAACATTTACAAGAGTTCTTATCCAGGTGAATCTTTCATGCCTTTTACCCCATATCTTATACTATTTATATGAGATATTCCTAAAAATCCTAAAAAGTTCAAGTGAAAGAATATTCAATAAAATATTTCTTTTGATAGTTCTAAGACAATACTAGCCGTTATCCCTATTCTTCGCTATTCGACCTCGACTTTAACGACTTCTTCGGCGGTTGCTCGTTATTGGACCCTGATCGACCTCGGCCTAGCCGCCCAAATGAATCGTAATTTTTTCACTTTAACAATCTTTCCCTGCCGAATTTTGACCGGTACGATCATCAAACTGATTACATGGGGCTTGCTGTTGGATTTAGTTAAATCATGAAAATGAAATTGATAACTTACGTCATCATCCCTATTTCTCCGCATTAGTTTAGGTTCCTAATAAATAGAGCTTTATAGCTTTTAAAATCCAATTATTTTGTAAGTACTTTCTCAAAAGTCATTTTAAAGTATTTTCCATAAGAATCCGTTTGTGTTTGGTTAATTAATTAAAAAAATATTTCTAGACAGTAATTATTATTGGGTCAAACTATTTAAAAATACTTTTTTAATATATTTTTCAATTTATTCTGCTTCTTAAAATTGTGCAATTCAGCAAGATAACCTATTTTCATAAGAAACTATGCAAGACCGGCAACAAAATTCTCAATTTTCCATCATAACGTGACAAAAAGGATAAGGCTAAGTGACTGAAATCCATCAATTTGGACACGTGGAGGGAATTAAATCCACTAATTTGAGATTATATACTATCTGTTACTCGAAAGCCGAGGGGTAGATTTGGATCTTTTTTTCTCGAAAAATTTGGACACATGGAGTGATGAAGTCCAGTAATTTTATGTTGGGGCTCCATGATGTAACTGATAAAATTATTATTATATAATCACGAAGTTACGAGTTTCAGCCATGAAAATAAATTCTTGCAGAAATACAGGATGAAATTGCGTACGATAGACTTTTATAATTCGATCATTCCCCGTATCTCGCGTATAGCAAAAGTTTAGTGTATTAGATTGACTTTACTCCATAAATAACAAGAATAAATAGAAGGCGATTTACCAAATTAAAAGCCGCCGGTAGACAGTAATCTTAACTCAAATTTTCGAACTTATATAATCTCAGGGTCACAAATTAAATAAGCTATCAACCTTCAATTTAATGGCTATTTCTGTCACTCTTTTCTCCATTATTTTCTCATTTTTCCTCCTCCAGCAACTAGTTTGCACAAATGGCCAAAATGTTATTAAGGGAGGGTACTGGTTTAAGGACAGTGGATTAGCATTAAACAATATAGACTCAACACTTTTCACTCATCTATTTTGTGCGTTTGCTGATCTTAATCCTCAATCAAATCAGTTAATCATTTCGCCGGAAAATCAAGATTCATTCAGGCAATTTACAAGTACAGTTCAAAGGAAAAATCCTTCAGTCAAGACTTTCTTGTCTATAGCTGGAGGAAGAGCTGATTCAACTCTCTATGGAATTATGGCTAGACAACCAAATTCAAGAAAAAGTTTTATTGATTCATCAATAAGATTGGCTAGACAATTGAAAGTTTGGATGAAATGGTGTCACGTGATATCGCTAGAGATAAAGTGCATACGCCTGTCTTTACATGATTTTTTTTTTGGACAAACAGTCGGTTGTGATATTTGAACCCTCATATGTTAGTTTTGATATCGTATTGAATTATATAACATTCTCATTTAATATTATAAATCATCATAGGCATAATATATTTTTATTTGCTTAATTATCATGTCTTTAACATGTCTCTCACTGCAATATTCTTGATTTTTTTCATGGCCTAAGTATTTTGAAATTATATTTGGTAACGATTGAGACCAAAGGCAAACCCATGATAAATTTGATGAGATCAATTTTAGGTTCTTACTACTAGACACATTAAATGTAACTGTTTTGCAAATTATGGGTCTAAAATATGTAATAGTTTCGAAAATAATAGTAATTTTTCTCACACTCGCGATTATATAGAATCTGAAAGGGAGAAAGATTCCTTGGATAGAATCATTCGATTATATTGACAATTTCAAAAAAATGATCATAGAACAGAGTATGAAAGCAGTTGATTAACCAGGCTCCCATCGTCTCTTAAAAAATGATAGGTTCCGTTAAACCCGTTGATTATATATAATATGAATTTTGTGATTATTCAATCAGACAAATTAAATTATTTAAGAGTACACTTTTATTTACTTAATTATGTCTCAATCAAACAGGTACCCTCTTAAACGAGTGGCGCACTGCTAACACGGACGCGAGAAATTCCGGTATGGCGGCACTGCTTCTCACGGCGGCGGTTTCCTACTCACACCGAGTCGATGGATTGAACTACCCAGCTGAATCAGTGGCAAGAAACTTAAACTGGATTAACCTCATGGCATATGACTTCTATGCACCAAATCGGTTACCATCACAAACCAATTCACATGCACAATTATTTGATCCTGTGAACCATATTAGTGGAAGTGATGGAATTAATGCATGGATTCAAGCTGGTGTTCCAATACGAAAATTGGTACTTGGAATTCCATTTTATGGCTATGCGTGGCGATTGGTTAACGCGAATATTCATGGTCTCAGAGTGCCTGCTGCCGGAAAATCAAATGTTGATGCGGTGGATGATGGGTCGATGACTTATAATAGAATTAAGAATTATATAGTGCAGAGTCGTGCCACTGTGATGTATAATGCTACTATTGTTGGAGATTATTGTTACTCCGGTAGTAATTGGATTAGCTATGATGATACTCAAACTGTTAGAAATAAGGTTAATTATGTTAAAGGTAGAGGATTGCTTGGTTATTTTGCATGGCACGTTGCAGGGGATCAAAATTGGGTACTTTCTCGTACAGGTTAGTAGTTTTTCTTTTGTTTTACTTTTTTGGTTTTTATATTTTTTATGGATAACACGTAATTATTTTGTCGAATTTCTTGGTTCTATTTTTAAAAAATGGTAAATATACATATAAAGGAGATTTTATTTATTTATTACTATGTAGTACCATAAAATAAACTAAATGTTTCATTGGGATCATCACTCCTAAAACTAAAATAGTTATTTGCAACATAACACGACATTTAAATGCTTTTGAGTAACAGGAAAAAAAAAATTCAAACTTCTTTTTCTTATTTTCTTTAGCATTTTCGTAGTTAATAATCAAAATACATCATTTTCGTTGGTGCATATTTTCTCATTAAATTATCAGGAATGCATGACTATTCTATTTGGTCGATAGTCTTGTGAAATTTTATACATTATCAATGTTTCTAAAGTACCATAGTTCATATATTAATACTTATTATTGTTTTGGTATTATTAGATAAGTGACTTTCTCAATTAATTTTAATTGCTTTATGTTCTTTGTTTTTATATTTACCCCACTTTTTTTTTGCAGCTTCACAAACATGGGGAGTGTCATCTCAAGAGAAGAAGTGATGGATTACGTAATTGTGTTTGTCAAGTATCCTATTTATAATAAGGCGACAGATATGTGAACTATGACATAAATAAAATAAAATAATAAATTGTCAAGTATATAACTTCACAAGCATGATAACTTGTGAAGTTGAGAAGATAAAATTATAGAAGTGGAACTTATTTTAAATTGAATATATGGAATGATGATTGAAGATTTCTATATGGCAAAATTTCATAATTTATTGAGTTACAAGATTAATATTTATCAGTTTCAGAAGCTTAAATTTTTATTTTACGAGTCAATCGTATTTTTTAATATAATATTTATGAAAATTAAAAAAAAAAATATTCATCGAGATAGGCACATGCGCAACACCCATACTGAAAGACTAGTCCAAGCTGAATGTGTAACCAGATTTAAACGAGATATGCCCCATTGGATTATTATTGCAAAAATAATAATAATATAGGAAACTTACACAAAATTCCCAAATAAGTCTCAACTTACCAACATCTAGCCATTAGTCATAGACTTACCAAAATTAGCCAAGCACATATAAAAACTGAAAAACCAAATAAATAAGGTTCTTTCTCTCAAAGAATCACATGCAAAAATCTCCTTCCATATTTTTAAGCGTAATTAGAAACATTAGATGCAAGACCGAAAGGAAATTTCATTGATGAGGTAATAAATAAGGTGATGAAATACAAAAAATAGATATACAATATTCCAAAAATCTAAGCAAAAAAGGAACTTTTTCAATGGGTATAATTGAAATTCATTGAAAACATACAGATAAGTCAATATACATAATTTGAGGAAGATTGAAGGTGATTTGGACTGGTTTTGTATCAAAATTCATAATTAAATCGAGTTAAAAAAATTCTTCTCCGACACATGTATCAAACATGTGTCACGCGTGTATCTCTCACACAGGTATACATGTGATACACAATTGATACAAATATGATACATATGTGATACATATATTATTTTTTTATGTTCAATTTTTACTTTGAATATGCAATTCAAACCACCTCAAAACTTCACCAAATCATTCCAAAACTGAGATTCAAGTTTCTTAAGATGTACCAATCTATTCTAATAACACCCGCTCAAAAGAAAGCAAAAATTTG
The DNA here is from genome assembly GCA_005239525.1 of Nicotiana knightiana. NCBI lineage: Eukaryota > Viridiplantae > Streptophyta > Magnoliopsida > Solanales > Solanaceae > Nicotiana > Nicotiana knightiana. The sequence goes on along the minus strand of ML434895.1, from coordinate 83,471 downwards.
ACATTTTTTGCTATAAATAACTAATTGGCTAATATTAGTAATATTTGACAAATATTAATAATATTTTACGAATTGACTAATTTTTATAATAAATTACTTATAAATGGATATATCTGATAGTTTTCCAATAATATATCAAGTCAACTGCACCATCATCAATGGAAAGATTAAGAATTGAAAAATAAGTTGAGATATTTGAAAAAGGACTTAATATTTAAATCACAAATTTGTCACTTTAGCCGTCTATTATTTGGAAAAGATTTTACTTACCTTAACAGTATAGCTGTCACAAATTCCTGTCTTATAGTTGCATTGACTTAGCATAGGATGCGCTGCGGCAGCTAAAGTTTGACTAAAACAGCCATAATGGAAAATAAAGAAAACGCGGGCGACATATTTCGCCCTTTTCTACGTGAAAGTCTAATTTTTTTTTTTTATTTGGGTTTGTATTTGTATTGAAACCCTGACTAATCTGAATTTTGCATTATGTAAGCTCATTAAAGGGAAACGCTTTCTATTAGGATTTTTTTTCACATCTACAACTCAAATCTCATTTTTAGTTAAGGTGAAAAGATCTTATCCATTACAACATAAATATCGATGGTACAAGCATCGCACGTGAAAGTCTAATCGACATTGTTTACCCTTAAAAACGGATAACAATTGAATTTATACATGATTTTAAGGATATGTGGATTAATTCAATACAAATGATTAATGATGTTAGATTAAGCAAATGAAAGACGTAATAAATAGCCAAAAATAATGATAAGAATAATCCCTGGCTCGATTAATGGCTTAATGAGGAACCTGTCTCCGAGTTCAGAGCTTGTACTTATGAAGAACTCAAGAACAAAAATAAAAACATTGAACAACAAAGAGAATTAAAGTAAATTCCCTTGGTATGCGTGTCACAATGTGTTTGATGAATAATAAGCCTCCCCTTTATATAGTAGGGGAGTTTTACCTTAAGTATATTCTTAAGAAAGGTAAAAATCTTCCATTTCGCTAATCATTGATTTTTTTGCCGATACGAGCCGAGATTCACGCCGTGATATCCAGTTGGGCACGAACATTACGGCCCTTTGTGTGCGGTTGTCTGGTAATGCTCCCCGAGGTCTTGAGGCTCGAACCGGTCCCGGGGGACGTGGTCCCGATGCCCCCTAGGGCAGATGTTTTGCTCGAGCCCCGACACGAGAGGCTCCTCGCTCTAACTCTGATTCCTTACGGTCACGTCCCTGCTCTGTTTGCCTCACCGGGAACCCGAGATGCTCAGTGGATTCGATTTTACCTGTATACAGATTGTCCCCTCATTTCTCAGAGAGTAGGCTTGCCGAAACGATGAGAAACGACAAATGACTCCGGTTCCTTCCTATGTACGTAACGACGAGGAACAATCTGTATACGGGTAAACCTTTCCTCAACAAGTTGCGTCTTCATTTTCTCAACCGGTCGTTGGTACTGAAGAAGTTGCCCCTGAAATGGTCGCCCTCAAAACGGCTTCCCCCGTTGTGGTTGCTAATGAACCGGCCGAAAAGCCTCCCTTGACAGCGTTCATTCCCGGGGGATTCTCAATTGCAGATGACTTTAAAGTCGAGAAGCCTTCGTGCAAACAGGACCAGGGTTGTGATGACCCAATAGGTCATCTAGAGTTTTAAGCCCTAATTTTGTATTTTGAAACCTCAAATAGCTCCTTTTTGCATACTTGATTTGTGTGCGTGGTCCGTGCCATTTTCTGGAAGGTTTTATGTGAAAAATCGATAAAATGTGAAATTATGCCTTAAAGATCCATTTGAATTGACTTCGGTCTACGTTTTAAGAAAACGAAACCGGATCCATGATTTGACGGTCCCGGTAGGTCTGTATCTTGATTTGGGACTTGGGCGTATGCCCAGAATCGAATTCGGAAGTCCCTAGCTTGAGTTATCGCATTTGTTTGTCAAAAATTTGAAGTTTAAAAGTTTAAAGAATTTAAAGATTTGACCAAAGTTTGACTTTATTGCTACCAGATCCGGATTTTGGTTCCGGAGCTTGGTATATGTTCATTACTATATTTATGACTTGTTTGTAAAACTTGGTGAAAAACGAAGTTGGTTTGGCGTAATTCGGACATTCGGTTGTTAAAATAGAAATTCTTAAGTTTCGTTGAAAATTCATTTGATTTGGTGTTCGATTCTTACTTCTAGGTGTTACTTTGGCGATTTTATCGTGCGAGCGAGTTTGTATGAGGTTTTGAACTTGTGTGCATGTTTGATTTGGAGCCCTGAGGTATCGGGTGAGTTTTGGATAGGCTATAGAGTGAATTTGGACTTAGAATCATAGCGGGTGCAAGTGTGTGTTCTATTTGTTGTCTGCAGATCTCGCATTTGCGAGGTCTGGCTCGCAAATGCGAAGAAGAATTTGCATTCGCGAGTAGGGACTAGGGGTTGGTTTTCGCATTTGCGATCTCCTCAAGTTCGCATTTGCGAAGGCAACAGAGATGGGGGACCTTTGCAATTTCGGAGAATTTCTTGCATTTGCGGGGTTCAAACTTGCGAACCCCGGTTGCAATTGCGATATCTGCGCCTGGACTTAAGATGAGAAAACAGGATTTTAGCTCATTCTTACAAATTCTCGACCCTAAAGACCATAGAGGCGATTTTTCCAAAAACTCTTCTTCCCCAGTTCATTGGTAAGTGATTCTAACCTACTTTCTTTCAATTACCCATTACATTTCGTAAGATTTCAACCTTAAATTGGTTTGCATGGTAGAAATTGAGGAAACTTGCAAAGACTTCTTAGGCTAAAAGAACTTGAAGGCGATTTGAGGTCGGATTTGAGTAAGTCATGTATGGTTGGATTCGATATCGAATGGGTGTTCGGATTTTATAGTTTTGGTCGGGTTCCGAGACGTGGGTCTAGGTCGACTTTTTGGAGCGATAAATTTCAATTCTTTGTTAAAGTCGTAGTTTCAGTATTTAAATTAGTTTCTTATAGTTATATTTATAGTATGTAATTGCTTTGACTAGATTTGATCCGTTCGGATATGGAAAATCGAGGGAAAGGCCTTCTTATTGATTGATTGAGTGAGGTTTGAGGTAACTAACTTGTCTAATCTTGTGTGGGGAGAAATGCCCTTAGGATTTGGTATTGTTGTGACAATTTGTGATATGTGAGGGTCGTGTACGCGAGGTGACGAGTGCGTACACGGGCTAAATGTTGAAATTCCGATTTTATGTAAGTAGTTTCTTTTTATGCCTTAACTGAGCCACTTTAGCATGTATAGCCAACATGCTTAGCCTAATTTCACCTGTCTACTTGCCTTATCTCTTATTTGCAACTTGAACTACATGTTTAGTTGAAGTACCTGCTTTCTCGATTTCCGTATTCCTTATTTAACAGTGGGATTCTTTACTTGAAATTGCTATCCGTGAATATCACTGTTTCAGTTGTTATGTTTTGATTTTCGTGATTATCGTGGAGGTGACTATTTGCTTATTGCACGAGGTTTCTGCCCTGCGATCGTTATTGTTTGAATGAGGTTTCTAATGTGCCGTTGTGATTATTGATACGCATGTAGTGGTATAAGATTTGGGTGTTGAAACGCATGCAGTGAGATAAGGTGGGCTTGATACGCGTGGCTAGTAGGGGAACTACTAGAAGTCATGCGGTGTGATATGGTTGGCCAAAACGGGGGATGCTATTTCGGGAAAATAATTTTTCTAAATAAAAATATATAGGCCCCCGCGGTGATATAAGAATGAGTGTGAGATATTTACTATTGGGACTACGAGGCGGTACCTTGGGAGTGCCCCTGTTGATTTCCTCTATTTGTTATATTGTTGTTGATGTTGTTGTTCTTTAACTTGTAAGATTTGTGCTTTCCACTCATGTTGTAATTGCTTTTCTTGATTCTGTAGTATTACATTACGTAAATTCTCATTGTTTCACTTCTCTGTCATTTCATTATACTATTATATCTTCTGTTGTGTTTCTTACAATTTCCAATAGGGCCCTGACCTGGCCTCGTCACTACTCTACAGAGGTTAGGCTTGGAACTTATTGGGTACCGTTTTGGTGTACTCATACTATGCTTCTGCACATCTTTTTGTGTAGATCCAGGTACTGCCTATCAGACCAGGTAGCAGTGAGCTAGCCCGTGCGTGGAGACTTCAAGGTATATCTGCCAGCGTCCGCAGACCTCGGAGTCCCCCTCTATCCCTATTATGTTGTTTTTCCTTATTCTTATTAGACTCTAATGTGTAGAGATACTTAGCAGTTCTTTTAGAGCTTGTGACTTATTTCTACCGGGTTTTGGGAGTTGTAACTATTTTTAATCGCAGTTTTTATTTATTTCATATATTGAGGTTTGAGTTTCAATTTTGTATTCAGTTATTCCATACAATTGATAGGCTTACATAGTCTTAGATACTAGGAGGCGTCACGATATCTTACGGAGGGAAATTGGGGTTGTGACAAGCTGGTATCAGAGCACTAAGTTCATAGGTGCTATGAGTCACAAGCAGGTTTAGTAGAGTCTCGCGGATCAGTACGGAGACGTCTGTACTTATCTTCGGGAGGCTATGGAACTATTAGGAAAAGCTTCACTTCTTTGATTCCTTATCGTGCGAGATTTTCACTTCGGACTCTAAAACTTTCGTCTTTCGATTCTCTTATAGATGGTGAGGACACGTACAACTAGATTAGATGACCAGACACCCACGCCCCCTGCTAGAGTCGCGAGAGGCTGATGCCGGGGTAGAGGCCGAGGACGTCCATGTGGTGCAGCCAAAGCACCCACATGATCTGCTACAGAGGAGCCACCAATATCCCAGTTAGAGGGCAAGCACCTGATACGTCGGTTACTGCACCAGCCCTCCAGGAGACTCTCCCCTAGTTTCTGAGTATGTTCAGCATTTTGGCTCAGGCAGGGTTGATACTAGTTTCTCCTGCCACATCTCGGGTCGGAGTAAGAGCACAGACTCCCGCTGCCCATACTCCAGAGCCGCGTATCCAGGTCGACCAGGTTCTAGAGGTCATACCCATGCAGCCGGTATCCCTAGTTTAGTTTGTGCTTATTGAAGCAGTTTCTGAGGAGGAGAAACTCAGGCTCGAGAGGTACAAGAAGTACCACCCTCCTACTTTCAGTGGCTTGGCGTCAGAGGATGCCCAGGTTTTTCTTGAGGAGTGCCACTGCATCCCCATGCTATAGGTGTTGCGGAGTCTATTAGGGTTTCTTTCACTACGTTACAGCTTAGAGGAATGGCCTATGAGTTGTCTTGTTCAGCCGAGGCAGCTTCACTCACTTGGACTCAGTTCTCAGATATGCTCTTGAGGGGGTATGTTCCTCAGAGTCTCAAAGATTCATGGCACATAGAGTTTGAGCAGTTGCGCCATAGTTCTATGACCGTGTCAAAGTATGCGGTTCGCTTCAGTGATTTGGCTAGGCATGCACCAGCCTTGGTCGCTACTGTTCAGGAGGGTTCATCGATTTATTGAGGGGCTCAACCTAGTATCAGATTTAGCATGGCTCGGGAGTTGGATATGAACATCACATACTAGCACGTGGTGGGTATCGCTAGGAGGTTAGAGGGTATGTTGACTCGGGATAGAGAGGCCAAGAGGTCTCGAGAGTTTGGCACATATAGTGGTGCCCGTTCCCAGTTGCAGCTCGTCATGGTAGGGGCCATGTGAGTCGCCCTATTCATTCATCACTTCCAACTTCAAGTGGTATTCCAAGCACTCCTAGGCCTCAGGCTCCCTATTATGCACCGCCATTATCAGTGCACCTCCTGCACAGGGTGCTTTCAGCGGTCAGTCCAGCCGATCAGGCCCGAGCTAGCCACAATAGCCACGTCATCCGAGAGCTTGTTTTGAGTGTGGGAACACTCTTCATCTGGTGAGGGATTGCCCCAGACTCAGGAGGGGTGTACCTCCACTGATTACTCAGGCACCACGTGCTTCACCAGGTCCTCAGGCTATGATTACAACACCAACTACCACCCAACCTACACAACAAGCTTGATGTCGAGGTCGAGCAGGTAGAGCTCATCCTAGAGAGGGAGGTCAGGCTAGATATTATGCCCTTCCGCTAGGACGGAGGCAGTTGCATCTGACTCCGTCATCATAGGTATTGTTCTGGTTTGTCATAGAAATACATTGGTTTTATTTGACCCAGGCTTCACTTATTCTTATGTGTCATCTTATTTTACTCTGTATTTTTGTATATCCCGTGATTCTTTGGGTTCTCCTGTCTATATGTCTACACCCGTGGGAGATTTTTATTATTTTTGACCGTGTGTATCGGTCGTGTTTGGTTGTTCTTAGTGGTTTTGAGACCAAAGCTAATTTATTGTTGCTTAGTATGGTGGATTTCAATGTTATTTTGGGCAGGGACTGGTTGTCGCTCTATCACGCTATCCTTGATTGTCATGCCACGACGGTGATGTTAGTTATGCCAGGTTAAAGTGGAGAGGTACTTTAGATTATGTTCCTAGCAAGGTTATTTCATTTCTAAAGGCTCAGGGAATGGTTTCAAGGGGGTGTGATGCGTATCTGGCATTAGCGAGGGATGTTAGTGTTGATACTCCTACGGTCGAGTCAGTTTCGGTGGTGAGAGATTATCTAGAATTTTTCCCAGCAGATCTTCCGGGCATGCCGCCCGACAAAGATATCAACTATGGTATTGATTTGTTACCGGGCCCTCAGCCCATTTCTATCCCCACCCCCCCATCATATGGCCCCAGCATAGTTGAAAGATTTAAAGGAACAATAGCAAGAGTTGCTTGATAAAGGATTCATTAGGCCTAGAGTGTCGCCTTGGGTTGCTCCAGTCTTATTTGTAAAGAACAAGGATGTATCTATGCAGATGTGAATTGATTATCGCCAGTTGAACACGGTTACAATGAAAAAAATGTATCCATTGCCACGTATTGAAGATCTATTTGATCAGCTTCAAGGTGACAACGGGTTCTCTAAGACTGCTTTCAGGACTGGGTAAGGTCATTACGAGTTCCTTGTGATGTCTTTTAGGCTGATCAGATATCCTGAAGATTTCTTTCAGGACTCGACAAGGTCATTATGAGTTCCTTGTGATGTCTTTTAGGCTGACCAATGCCCCAGCAGCATTCATGCACTTGATGAAAAATTTATTTCATCCATATCTTGACTCTTTCATCATTGTGTTTATTGATGACATCTAGTGTACTCCAGGAGTCGGGAGGAACATGAGCAGCACCTGAGGACTGTGCTTCAGACCTTGAGAGAGTTTTGGATTGTGTGGTTTCTCAGTCTTCCCTTTATGATCGTATCAAAGAGCGTCAGTATGATATCCCCATCTGATTCTCCTTAAGGACACGGTTCAGCACAGTGATGCCAAGGAGGTCACTATTGTGGATGAAGGCGTATTACGGATGTAAGGCACGCTATGTGTGCCCAATGTAGATGGTTTGCACGAGTTAATTCTCTAGGAGGCTCACAGTTTGCGGTAATCCATCATCCAGGTGCCACGAAGATGTAGCAGGACCTGAGGCAGCACTATTGGTGGAGGTGGATGAAGAAGGACATAGCGGAATATGTAGCTCGGTGCCTAAATTGTCAGCAGGTGAAGTATGAGCATCAGCAGCCATGTGGATTACTTCAAAAACTATAGATTCCAGAGTGGAAATGGGATCGAATCTGTATGGATTTCATTGTTGGGCTTCCACGGACTCAGAGGAAGTTCGATGCAGTTTGGGTAATTGTGGATAGATTGACCAAGTCAGCTTATTTCATTCATGTGGTTACTACTTACTCGTCGAAGTAGTTGGCTCAGGTTTACATTCGGGATATTGTCAGGCTTCATGGTGTGCCGGTATCTATCATCTCTGACCAGGGTACGCAGTTTACATCGCGGTTCTAGAGAGTCGTACATCATGAGTTGGGTACTCGGGTGGAGTTGAGTACAACATTTCTCCATCAGACTGACGGACAGTCCGAGCGCACTATTTAGATATTGGAGAATATGCTTCATGCATGTGTGTTAGATTTAGGGGTGCTTGGGATCAGCTCTTTCCACTTGCGGAGTTCGCCTACAACAACAGTTATCAGTCGAGCATTCTGATAACACCGTATGAGACTTTATATGGTAGGTGGTGCCGGTCCCCGGTAGGTGGTTTGAGTCGGGTGAGGCTAGGCTATTGGGTACATACTTGGTTCAAGATGCTTTGGAAAAGGCTAAATTGAATCATAATCGACTTCGTATAGCCCAATCAAGACAGAAGAGCTATGCAGATCGAAAGGTTTGTGACATTGCATTCATGGATAAGGAGCGAGTCTTGCTCCGGGTTTCTCCCATGAAGGGTGTTATGAGGTTTGGTAGGAAGGGAAACTTGATCCCTAGGTATATCAGGCCTTTTGAGATTCTTGAGAGGGTTGGAGAGGTGGCTTATAGACTTGCACTACCACCTAGTCTCTCTGCAGGTCATGTAGTGTTCCATGTTTCCATGCTCCGAAAGTATCACAGCAATCTGTCCCACGTGTTATATTTCAGCTCAGTCCAGTTGGACAAGGACATGACTTATGAGGAGGAGCCGGTGGCTATTCTAGCCCGGCAAGTTCGACAGTTGAGGTCAAAGATTTATCCTTCAGTTTGAGTGTAGTGGAGAGGTCACCCGGTCCAGGCAGCCACCTGGGAATCCGAGACGGACATGCGGAGTAGATATCCATACCTTTTCGCCAGTCCAGGTGATTTTCTATGTCCGTTCGAGGACGAACGATTATTTTAGATGTGGAGAATATGATGACCCGATAGGTCATTTAGAAATTTAAGCTTGAATTTTGTGTTTCGAATCCTCAAATAGTTCCTTTTTCCTTCCTCAGTTTGCGTGCATTGTCAGTGTCATTTTCCCGAAGGGTTTTATGAGAAAAGTCGATAAAAGGTGAAATTGGGCCTTAAAGATCCATTTGAGTTGACTTCGGTAAATGTTCTGAGCAAAAAGACCCATATCCATGATTTGACGATTCTGGTAGGTTTGTGTTTTGATTTAGGACTTGGGCGTATGCCCGAAATCGAATTCGGAGGTCCTTAGCTTGAGTTATCACATTTTTTGTCAAAATTTAAAGTTTAAAGGTTTAAAGTATTTAAATATTTGACCAAAGTTTGACTTTATTGCTACCGGGTTTGGATTTTGGTTCCGGAGCTTGGTATATGTTCATTACTATATTTATGACTTGTCTACAAAATTTGGTGAAAAACGGAGTTGGTTTGACGTAATACGGACGTCTGGTTGTTAAAGTAGAAATTATTAAATTTCATTGAAAATTTCGTTTGATTTGCTGTCCGATTCATAGTTCTAGGTGATTCTTTGGCGATTTGATCGCTCTAGCGAGTTTGTATGAGGTTTTTGGACATGTGTGTATGTTTGGTTTGGAGCCCCGAGGGATCGGGTGAGTTTCGGATAGGCTACAATGTGAATTTGGACTTAGAATCATAACTAGTGCAAGTGTGTGTTCTGGTGTCTGCAGATCTCGCATTTGCAAGGTCTAGCTCGCAAATGCGAGCCTCGCATTTACGAAGAAGACTTCGCATTTGCGAGTAGGGACTGGGGGTTGGTTTTCTCATTTGCGGTCTCCTCAAGTTCGCATTTGCAAAGGAAACATATATGGGGGGACCTTCGCAATTTTGGAGGATTTCTCGCATTTGCCGGGTTCGTAATTGCGAACCCCAGGTTGCAATTACGACATCTGTGCATGGACTCAAGATGGGAAAAACAGGATTTTAGCTCATTCTTACAAATTCTCAACCCTAAAGACCTTAGAGGCGATTTTTTCAAGAATTCTTCTTCCCCAATTCATTGTTAATTGATTCTAACCTACTTTCTTTCAATGACCCATTACATTTCATAAGATTTCAACCTTAAATCTAGGGTTTTCATGGTAGAAATTGGGGAAAATTTGGAAAGAATTCTTAGGCTAAAATTCAAGGATTTGGAAGGCGGTTTGAGGTCGGAATTGAGTAAGTCCTGTATGGTTGGACTCAATATCAAATGGGTGTTCAGATTTTATAATTTTGGTCGGGTTCCGAGACGTGGGCCCGGGTCGACTTTTTGGAGCGATCTTTAAATTCTTTGTTAAAGTCATAGTTTCATTATTTAAATTAGTTTCTTATAGTTATATTTTTATTATGTAATTGCTTCGGCTAGATTTGAGTTGTTCAGAGTCGAAAAATCGAGGGAAATGCCTTCTTATTGATAAATTGAGTGAGGTTTGAGGTACGTGACTTGTCTAATCTTGTGTGGGGAAAATCCCCTTAGGATTTGGTATTGTTGTGATAATTTTTTATATGTGAGGGTCATGTACGCGAGGTAACGAGTGCGTACACATGCTAAATGTTGAAATTCCGGCTTTATGTATGCAGTTTCCTTTTATGCCTTAACTGAGTTACTTTAGCATGTATAGCCATCATGTTTAGCCTAATTTCACATGTCTACTTGACTTATCTCTTATATGTAACTTGTACTACATGTTTAGTTGAATTACCTGCTTTCTTGATTTCCATATTCCTTATTTAATGGTGGCATTCTTTATTTGAAATTGTTGTCATGTTTAAGTTGTTATGTTTTGATTTCCGTGATTATTGTTGAGATGACTGTTTGGTTGTTCCACGAGGTTTCTGTCATGCGGTCGTTATTATTTGCACAAGGTTTTTGTCGTGCGGTCGTTATTGTTGATACTCATGCGGTGGTATAAGGTTTGAGTGTTGAAACGCACGCAGTGAGATAAGGTGGACTTGATAAGCGTGGCTAGTAGGGGAACTACTAAAAGTCATGCGGTGTGATAAGGTTTGCCAAAACGCGGGATGCTATTTCAGGAAAATGATTTTTTCAAAAAAAAAAATAATATAAAGGCCCCCGCGGTGATATAAGGAAATATTGTGAGAATTTGGGACTACGAGGCGGTACATCGGGAGTGCCCCTGTTGATTTACTCTATTTGTTGTATTGTTGTTGCTGTTGTTGTTCCTTAACTTGTAAGATTTGCGCTTTCCATTCGTGTTGTAATTGTATTTTCTTGATTCCGATTTATTACATTTCGTAAATTCTCATTGTTTCACTTCTTTGTCATTTCATTATACTATTGTATCTTCTGCCATGTTTCTTATTATTTCCAGTAGGGCCATGACTTGGCCTCGTCACTACTCTACCGAGGTTAGTCTTGGCACTTACTAGGTACCGTTGTGGTATACTCATACTACGCTTTTGCACATCTTTTTGTGCAAATCCAAGTGCTGCCTACCAGGCCGAGTATTGGTGAGCTAGCCCGTGCTTGGAGACTTCAAGATATATCTGCCAGTGTCCGCAGACCTCAGAGTACCCCTCTATCTCTATTATGTGGTTTTTCCTTATTCTTATTAGAGTCTGGTGTTTAGATATACTTAGCAGCTCATTTAGAGCTTGTTACTTATTTTTACCGGGTTTTGGAAGTTGTAACTATTTTGAACCGCAGTTTTTATTTATTTCATATGTTGAGGTTTGAGTTTCAGTTTTATATTCAGTTATTCCGCATAATTGATAGGTTTACCTAGTCTCTAAGAGACTAGGTGCCGTTATGACATCCTAGTGAGGGTAATTGGGGTCGTGACTAGGGTGAATAAGTCTCGAGGTACATATGTTATGTGACTGAAGATGCTCTTCCCATAGTTCGTAAGGACTGCAATTGGGAAGGCTAGAACGTAGTAGTCCCCGGTCCCGAGGACGCCGTTACTACCCGCGTGGAGGGGTACTTAAGGTTTACACTTATCCCTTCACATTGGGCCCAATGGACCCAATTGTTATATACTTTTGCAAGAGGTATGAGGTCTGTCTCGGGCAAATCCATCCATCACTGTGGAGGATTGTGACCATACTCCGCTACTTTATGAACAAGATCGAGTTTCATCAATTCACGATCGACCACCTACTCTGATTATACAGTCCCCGAATTTTTCGATGGGGAGTGATCAAGCTTACTCGCCAGGCCATCAAGCCTCCCTTTACGAGTATCGCCGAGACCGAGACCAGGGCTAGCAAGGATGCTTTGTCCGAGTGAAAACTGAGGATTCGATCCCCCCTGAATACATGTCACTCCCCGAGAAGTGGAATGTGTCTCGTAAGTGCAATCTCTCTTTAAACATCAAAAAAAAATTCTTCAATTTCTATCTTCTCATTCATGCTTATGGTTGTACAGATGTCGTCGGGGTTCCGAATGCGGTTCCCTTGTTAAAGGAATGGATCGAGGGCATCTGTACTCCGATGACGTACTTCGAGTGCACATGGCGTGGACTTTCGAAGGGTCGATGAGTAAGGCCTCTTTCTGAGTAGCCTATACTACGTTTCTTCCTTTTATTATACTAACCCATCTTCCCCTTTTATTATTGCAAGTTTGCCTAAGACCACCGACCACCGAACTTAGGCCTTCGGAAGGGGATGAGCATGTGCCCCTATCTGTTGATCCCTTCGTTGCTTCCACGGAGGGAAAAAAGAATAGGAAGAGAAACCCTCGGGCTCCTCTAGATCCGAGGTGAAGAAACCGAAAAAACAAGTACTCCGCAAGCCCAAGAGGGGCTCCAGCTCCCGGGTGCCGGACTTCGACTCCCTCCCCCAGCTTAGGGACGAGCCGGAGGATAAATCAATTTTTGTTTCCCATGGACGACCTATCTTGGGGACTCGAATGCATCCAAGGAGGAGACTCGGGAGATCGACCCCCCTGAAACTCAAAAGACCGACGTGGATACCCAGGGTAAAACTTGCCAAGATGCCGGTTCTGCTCCAAAGGAAGCCCTTGGTGTAATTGAGATCTCAGGGGCGCCCTCCTATACTGAGTCCATCTTCGAGGAGGCCCAAGCGAGAAAGGAGAAGTCCAACAAGGGGGGCCACGACGCGGAAGATCGCCTTCACTTTCCTACAGTGTGGACTCGTCTGCTTTATAAGACTTCTCAGGGATGGTCGATCTGGAAGTTCCGAAGAAAAAGGCTTCCTCAGAAGCTGGCAGGCCGAGCTCGAGCCTGCAATTGATCAATCAGTTCCCCGCTCTGAGTGTGAACCCCGATCGTAAGATATCGATTATATTGATCGTTCCAGAGGATGCTCGGGTTTTGTCCGCTCCTTTGGGGGTAGCTAGCTACCTCCGATGCCTGGTGACCATGAAGGACTAGGCAAAAATGAATGTGATGAACGTGCCATGCCTTTTTATGTTCATCTTCTACTTTGAATTTTCAATTCAAACCACCTCAAAACTCCACCAAATCATCAAAACTGAAATTCAAACTCTTTAAGATGTGCCAAATCAATTCTAATAACACTCACTCAAAAGAAACAAATAATTTGACATTTGTTTGCTACAAATAGCTAATTAGCTAATATTAGTAACATTTGACTAATATTAGTAATATTTTATGAATTGACCAATTTTTGTGATAAGTTACTTATAAATAAACATAGCTGGTAGTTTCCCAAGAAAATATAAGGTGACTATAATTAAGTTTGATCGACCAATAAATGTGTTAAAAGCTCAATAGATTTCTTGAATAGATGGGCTGGAGTTTTGGACCAAGCCCAATAAGGCCCATTAGAATTGTCGACCCTTCAATTTAGATATTTCTGAGAGAAATTCAAAAATAGATAGATTTACAAGTGGTCATTCAAAAATAGCCACAATTTTAAAAGTAATCGAAATTTAATCACTTTTCATGTAAAGATAAATCTGAACGAAAATACTGTTCAAAATCTGGAAAATACTCCAGTATAATATACTGAAATTCTAGCATAAGTATACTGGAACACCAACATAAGTATACTGGAACTCCAGTATATTTATACTGGAACTCCAACATAATATACTGGAGTTTCAGTATAATATACCGGTCCAGCATAATATACTGGAAGTTCATACACAAGTGCTCCAATCTCTACTATATTATGCTAGAACTTTCCGCGTGTTGGAGTTCCAACATAATATGGTGGAAGTTCATACATAGGTGCACCAACCTCCAGTATATTATGCTGGAACTTTCCATGTTGTAGCAAAATAATTACTATTTTTCAATGATATTGCAAATGCGCTATTTTTGAATGACCAGTTTGAAAAATAGCTAGTATGTACTATTTTTACAATATTTCCGGCTAATGGGCTTAGATGGATCTATATAAACATGGCTGTCTTTCTAACTCTGAACAGGATTTTGATTCCCTCTCAATTCTCAAATATAAAACCCCTCCTCCTGCCTTAGGTTCTACGAGCAGTCGCCATTAGCGTAACACAACAAATCAGGTTTGCGTTTTTACATTCTGCTAATTTATTTTATTTTATTTTATTTTGAAATCAGGCTTCAAATGTTTAGTACTTTCCAGCTTCAAATTTCGTCCGCAATACATTGATTTTGGTGCTTGTAATGTAAGATTTATAATCATTTTATTACGTTTATTGCAATAATTAACTGTTCCTCCTTTTTGTTCGAGAAATGGAACTCTCTTTTTTCTTCTTAATTTTTCTGCTTTCATGATATGAACTACTATATGGTTAATGATTTGTAGGAACATAGTTGTTTGTGACCTAAAGGCTTGAACTGAGTTTAATTGGTATCAAAATCGGATTTTTTTTTTTTTTTTTTTTTTTTTTTTTTTTGTGGTGTTCATTTTAAGCTTCAAAATGTCTATGCATTTTCATTTTTAGAGGTTGATTTGTCCTTGAGTCGATGTGATGTCAGCAAGATGATTATAGTAACAGTAACAAGAAGGTAAAGTGACAATAGTACCATAAGAGACTAAGAAATTAATCTACTTGGCACCTTATCAGTTGTTGTAGCCTGTAGGATAACCATTTCCTTGTACCCTCAGGCTCACTCTCTCCGCCTTGTTAATTGGTAAGCTGATGTTTGGCTAGACTTCCAATCGGTTTGGCCTTCTAGACCGTTGAACGAGCCATGGCCTTTATGGAGGCTGAGATGGTTGGAATTTCCTATGGAGCAGGGGCGGAACTAGAGTGTCAGCTACGGGTTCGGTTGAATCTAGTAGCTTTGGTTCAAACCCTATATCTGTCTTAAAAGACCCATTGAATATGTATAAGTTATTACTTTAGAACCCTGTAACTTAAAAGGATTAGAATCCCGAACTGATAAACTTCAAATTTTGGCTCTGCCTCTACTATGGAGATCTCCATAATGTAGTGTTTCCTAGGTGCGGCGATTCTGAAAAGGCTAAAAGTGGATGATATAGACTTGTAGTCACATGGAGGATGTTGTTTTAAAAATAAATGCTGACATAGGTGAGGATAATACAAAATGAAAGCTAAAGGATCTGTATAAGCAATATCAAATTGTTGGGATTAAGACTTAGTTATTGTTGTTTATGCTCATAGGACGTTCGGAGCTCATTAGGAGTTTTTAGTCGATTAGAGACTTGTGATCAGTGTTGTGATAATTTTTGGGTCTAGGAAACCTGTAATTTTGAAGAATTCTTATGGCCTTAGAGGTCAACTTCTTTACCAGTGATACCTATTAAAAAGAATTACTTACCAGTGTTGAAAATAACGGTTCAAAGAGAGACATGATATAGAAAGGATCATATGGCCGATCCAAACTGGTAATACTATTAAGGCGCTGTTGGTTCATTAGTAGTTCAACTTGCCATCGATGTCCGTTGGTAATCTGTAGGAGAGTGTGAGCTAAATAATGTGCTTGTATAAGAACTAAATAAAGCCTTTTTCTCGAGTTAAACCCTAATAAAGCTATAAATCTCTTTTGGTCATAGAACATTAAAGAATCATCAACTCATGTTATTGTGGATTCTATTATTGGCCTTTCTGGAAGATGGACACGCGTAACAAGTAGGATAAGTCATATGAAGCAAGTATTTTTGGTAGGCATTCGCATGTGATTTTCAACTAAATATTATTTGCAAATATTGAAATGTTATTTGCAAATGAATGCCTATTTTACAGCTTTGTCCGGTATTTCAACTTCAACTTGAAGTAGAGAATTTGAAGTTGAAAGACTTATTTTAGGAGTATTTCAAGTGAAATTATTTACTCTCAAACTTCAATTGTTTTTTCAATTGAAATTCATGTCCTTCCAAATGCTCTTCTTGAAGTTCAACTTGAAGTACTCATTTTTCAATTTTAACCAAATTTTATCCAAACAGCGCACAAATCTTTCGTCCTCTTTATTTGAAGGTGACGATCAGCCTCCAAAGCGGAATATTCTTAATTTGAGAATCCAACTATATTATGTCGGTATGGTCCTAGATTCCTAGGTCAACTTTTGGAAGGGCTTCTATTTCTTGCTTCCCTGAAGTATACTACTCATTCGACATTTTCTTTGCTCTTGCAAACGAAATGTAACACTATTGCTTTATCATATCGGAAGTGAGTTTTGAATCCATGTCTAGAAATAAAAATATTCGAATGATTTTGCACCCATGATTTGCTTCAACATGAGTTGATGGTTAAGTTTGGACTACTTTTTCTCTTTTGTTAATTCGTTGGAATTTATGTTTACACATTGTGTACTATTTCTCGAAGAAAGACACAGAATATTTAATTTGTATGATTCCATGAAAGCATGTACCAGACCTGTTTTTTCTTCAATTTTCTTTTTTTTTTTCCTGTTTGCAAAGAAACAGGAAAACTACTATCTTGTAAAATTTCGTGAAAGCGTAACCCCTCCTACCCCCCAACCCGCTCAAAGAAAGGAAAGTTAGTCTTTTTCACCAAAAAAATGGTGCTTTGAAACTTAAATAGCTTTGGATTAGAGCTTAACTTAATTCAAGTAGTAGACGCTTTGAAATCTCAGTAGTATTCTCGACTTTCTGCAAATTTAGATATTTGCCCAGGAAGAAAAGAGACATTGTGATTTCCTTAATGAAATCCTAGTCAATGCAGATGTGAATGTATCAGTGTGCTAGTGATATGATGAAAAGACTGGATCTACCGGCTCTTTTATGTAACTCTATTTGGTACTGAGCTTATATATTGCTCGACCTTCTGCAAATTTAGTTATTTGCCCGGGGAGAACAAAGAAGAAAAAGTAATATATGAATACCTTCATGAGACCCCAGTCAGTACAGGTGAATATATGAACATGCTATTAATTTGATGAATAAACTACATCTGCGTGCTCTTATATGAACTTTTGTTATCTCTCATTATCTGTACTTAGTGGTTATCTTGCTTCATTTTTTCAGGTTGAGACGTCAAAAATATGGCTAAGCATCATCCTGACTTGATCATGTGCAGGAAGCAGCCAGGAATAGCTATTGGGCGTCTTTGTGAGAAATGTGATGGCAAGTGTGTTATCTGTGATTCTTATGTACGTCCTTGCACGTTGGTACGAGTTTGTGATGAATGCAACTATGGTTCTTTTCAGGGACGTTGTGTGATCTGTGGAGGTGTGGGTATTTCTGATGCTTACTATTGCAAAGAGTGTACACAACAGGAGAAAGACAGAGATGGTTGTCCTAAGATAGTCAATCTTGGGAGTGCTAAGACCGATCTGTTCTATGAGCGTAAAAAATATGGTTTCAAGAAAAGATAGCATGAGTTTCCTCGTTTAGCTCTCGCCATAATATACCAGGACTATCGTGCAAGTTTGACAGTATCACAATCTTCCGCATCCACTCTATGTTTCCTGGCATCGGGAGTTTAACTTTTTTTGTACCAGATGAGATATTATAACTTGTATTTTCTGTAGCAACATCTTGTTTAAGCTTAAAGTAAATGTTGAATATAAATGTCTGTTGTTTGGGTGTTTGTGATGGTTTGCTGATGTCTTTGTAACAGGGTGATTGCAGGGCTTTCTTTCACAAACTGAAGTATATTAGTGTTAGAATGCTGCATTCGAATTCACGTTTCAGCAACATGAGGTTCATTTTATTTGTGTGCAGAGACGGATTCAGGATTTAAAGTTTATAGGCTTACAGTAATCTCAATTTAATTTGTAATAATAATTGAGTTTACAGTCTAATATTTATAAACACATAAGGTTTTCACAATAGCTATTGGATTCCTAATAAACCCGTAAGTAATACTCTAGATCCGCCCTTATCGCCTATGTGTTTCATTCTCATATTTATGCAGACAATATACTACTTCACATTTTTTCAATTGTTCACTTTTGTCAAATTAATACTCCATTTTCTACAACTTCTAGATGCAAATTGTCAATAAACAATGCAGGATCGTTTGTGTTTTGCACCTATAAGAAAGCTTAAGAATTTTGTTGCATCATAAGTAGTTGCTATGATTTCAATCAGGCAATAATGCAGTATTTTCATTGATCATTATCTAATTCATAACATTGTCTGAATGTCCGGATGGGGTACCGAGGAGTTCGGGTATGTTTCGGATACCATTTTGGTAGGGGTGTACAAACCGAACCGGAAAACCGCACCAAATCGAAAAGTTAAACCAAACCGATTAAAAAACCCGACTAGCTTTGGTTTGATTTGGTTTGGTATTGAGAAAAAAAACCCGAACCAAACGGACATATAAATATATAATTTTTATATATACTTTTAAGATTTTATATAGAATTTTCTTTAAAAAATGTGTAGAAATATTTGGGATTCTTTTATGAGATATAATATCTTAATAAAATATGAAGTACTCCATATTTATTAACCTTAAATAATGAGTTGTATGATCACTTTCTTATCAAGTGTTACTGAAATGCGTCAAACTCTTTGTTCTTCCATATTCATATGTCAAGATTTATTAAATTCATGTATCTTTTTCGAATTTGAAGTGGTTTTTATTACTTAGGTATTATATTGGTTTTTATGTCTAATTACTAAATTCAGTTAATCTTGAAAGAGTACATCCACGAAAAATTATTGTGAGACGACTAAAAAAATAACTATCATTGTTACTAAGAAAATTCTCCTATAAGAATATTTTAATAGATAATATGGTTGTAATTTTTTAAATTTTTACTAAACAAATATTTACTTATAAAAAATTAACAAAGTAAGAATGAAATAATATTTAAATAACGAAAAACCTCATAAAATCAATCCAATCCAAATCGATATAGTTGGTTTGATTTGATTTTGATAAAAATCGAACCAACTCGACTCATGCACACCCCTACATTTTGGAGTTGAGAGGCAGATGTGGTGCTGGTGTGTCGCACCTACGAGGTTTAGGATATTTTGTTTTCTCTTAAACCTCAAAAAATAAAAGAGAAAAACAGAATTTATGTCATCACTCTCCAACATATTCGTACATTATACACAGTCCCACTTCCCTTTCTCTAGGAAAAATGCATAGCACACTGTCACTCTCTCATTCACACACAAAATATTTCTAACCAAACTTTTCATTCTTCACAAACTATCAATTCTACTCTTTTTTTTTTTTTGTTACTTACTCGGTATTAGATATCGGCTTTATGGCCCAATTAATCTGGATTCGCCGCGGAAAATTCTAGGAGACAAAGCGCTCCATTCTAAACATGGGCGTAGATATCTTTGTCGAAATTTTTTTTGTAATTTATATGTATAAATAATAAATAAATTTAAAATATTAGGTATATATAAGTATAAAAAATGACATCGCTTGCCGTTAAAGTAATTTATTCATTTATTCATTTCTTCAGATATTGACACTAATTACGAAAATTCCAGCATACGCCACTGATCCTAAAGGCATATTCATATGCAATACTCGAAGCTCGGACCGTTAGTTAAGAATGAATGAGTACTTACGAGTTTACCACAACCGTTAGGGCGGTAACTATCCCTTCTACTTGATCTCTTCCTTACTCTCGCTATATATACACACACATACCACTGAGAGAACCATGTTAATTTCACCACACCTACAAAGAGCTTCTCCTTGTGTTAAATGTGCCAAACCAAAAAAGAAATTTGCCAATGTATATATATTATCTGGTTTGCTGCTTGACGATTTTGTAATTTGTTTTTAGATGAATGTGCAGATCATTTAGAACGTGCACATGTAACTAAAGTACATGGTGATGCGCAAGGTTTGGCGGGGCTGAAATATGTGGCGGATCGTATCAACACCACATATTCCTAGCACATTTGTCTGCAATAGAGTACGGCTGGGCATATATCCGTAAAACCGGTAACTCAAATCGTTAATTGTTTATTGGATTGTCGGTATCGGGTTATTGGGTTAACGGTTTAAAATTTTTTCACTATTGGGTTATCGGTTTGGGTGTCGGTTTGCCAGTTTTGTTAATAGGTTAACCGAAACCCAATAAGAATTAATAAAATTACGACTTTACCATTAAGTACATACATATGCTAGGGCTTCGGTTCGTTCTCTCCTATTCTTTCTCAGCTGCACTCTTCAGTTGCTTCATCTTCATTCTTCATAGACCTTACTAGTTACTCCTAGAGTAAGTCTTTAGTCTTATACATTAGGCTTTTAATTTCTATAACAAAATTCATCTTCATATAGGGATTGCTCTATGAATTCTTTTTTCAGGTTAGGCATTTGACAAATGACATCCAGTTTATCTTGGACTGTTTGAAGGCTTCAACGCTTGTGGAAGTGCAGGTATTGTGTGAAATAAAAATTCTAAATCAACTATTGTTGTTATCATATTGGAGGAGGCAGCTAATGCCTTGGAACATTTTGTGGAATTGCTACAGTTTGATAAGTATTTATCCACTGATTTTTTGGTGAAGCCTATAAGGATTGAGTAGTTGTTGTCTTGTTAACTTGAATTTGAACTGTTAGTACTATATGTTTGGACTTGTTAATCTTAAGGTGAAATTGCAACTACTTTGTATTATTATTAATGCATTTGGACAATTGTTGTTGAAGAATTAGTAGTATTCCAGTTGTGGCCACTGGACAGAATGCTCAAGTGGGTAGTATACTATATGTGAATTCTTCTCTTTTTTGCTTAACTCCAATGAATTGTCTTCTCTTTTTTGCTTAACTCTAGATTGAGTTATCTTATCGGGTAAACCGATAACCGAACCGATAATGATCGATAATCGATTAACCGATACTCGATAACCGATATTTTATTGGTTCGGTTATCGGTTTATCAAATTTGTAAACCGATAAACAATATGCTAAACCAATAATATTCATAACCGGACCGAACCGACCGATGCTCACCCTGAGACATGCTAAAGGTATTCGATTTGCTTTCTAACTTTTTCATCAGTTTCACACCTCTGCTTAAGTTGTTCTTATCTGCTAGCTATTTGCAGAACTTATCGACGGAATTAATGAATTAACGTTCACCAGGTCATCAATAACTCTCCCTATCGAATATGTTAGTGCCACATTTAACAAAAGGGTAGCATTGAATCCATATTTTGTTGCTACGTGTGTCTATTAGTACAAGTTGGTATACAACAAGTTCACCAATACAAAAGAATTGCGTGTAACCATGATTTTGACATAAAGGACACGTCACATGTCATAGAAGAAAATTTTCTACAGCTCTAGCCCTGATTATCCTTTGATCTGTGTTATAAGCAACAACGTTATTCAAGTTTCTTCTAAATCACATGGTTAAGGAGATTGAAGAGTATAATGATAGACAATACAAACGCCCTTTTATTAGAAGATAATGGACTAGTCTAAGTTAACTATAGCATGGTAGGTAAGCATTTGACCAATTGAGTATTGAACATATGATCTAGAGGATTAAATTAGTTACTGATTATTCTAAACAAAGCAATTAATACGAGATTAATATGGTGTGATTATAGATTTATCGGAGAAAGTTATACAGATTGCTCGAGGTGAGGCGTTTAGTAATTGAACACGATTACTGTGAGTAGTAATCTTACCGCAATTTATGTTTCCATAACCTGCATGGTTTATACATAAAAAATAAAATGTGTTACCGAATGTTTGAAATTGCATGTGGGACAAGTCAGTTACTTGGTATGATACTGAATAATTTACTTGAGAGGTTTACAGTTATTTAAAATGTTCTCATTTTTACTAGACATGTTTTACTGTTACTTGAGATATGATTACCGTTACCGAAATCGGATTACATGAGTTAAGAATTGAAATGTCTTGTACTATTTTGAAAATGCTTTCATGTAAATATTTATTGTTTACAAAGAAAAGTATAAATGGGAGGAGATTTTGACGAATAACGGCAGATTCGTTAGACCTGGTGCACCTTGTATTTATAGATTATCGATTACAATTATAACCCTCGCTAGTGGGAAGGTAGAACTAGCATACAGTTACAATTTTCTCTCGAGTAGGGACCTATAGTTATATTTGACTCTTTTTCGAAGGAGACACATAGTGATACAAATTACACGATCCTTTCTTAGAAACCTCTCGAACATAAAGATCTGATATGACACAATGCTTACCGAGTTTATTACCGAATAGTTAATTGTTATTACTCACTGAGCTCGCGACTCATTCCCCACTATTTTTTTTACAGAGATAGTAATTGACGTGGGCGAGGATTTCGTTAATTAGAGTACACAAGTTGCTAGATTCTGATGAGCCCCGTACTTGTTCGTTGGGCGAAGCGTTTATTTATTATTATTGTCTTTTCTTTTGAACTCTTAGAGTCGCTCCACAGTTATTTTCATTAAGGTCATGAGTATTCATTTGTTATATTAGACTAGTCGTGAGTATTGCACTTTATTTCCGTATTTTGAGATGGGTTTAGTATTATTATTATGTTGATAAGGTTGGTAATGTTGGTGAAAACTAGTTTTTGGTTAGTTGATAAAGATTATGACTGATGTAGGTTAACATTGGTTGGTTGTTATTTGTTTACAAGACATGAGAACTTCTGGATAGTCCTAAAACAGAAAAAACTTTGTCTAATTTTCTGTAAAATACCGATAAAACTTACTTGGGAGTACTTACTCCTAAGCACCGATCATGATCCTAAATTAGGTCATGACATTATACCTTAGGGGAGGTCTCTAATGTTATCGCAAAAGTGATTGAATGCATAAAAAGCTATGACACCAAATGTTACAATTAAAATTCAAAAAATAGAATTGCAAAGAGAAATACAATTTTCTAAGGACAAAATTGAGAAATATTCTTGAATAAAGATGGTCTTTAACAAAGAGAAATTTATATCGTGTGGTTGTTAAAAAAATTTATTACCCTAACTTTTACAATTTACCTAAAATATTTTTTCAGTTCAAATATTATAAATCATAGCCCAGTGGATAAAACCAATTGTCCTATATTCTCGGACAAAAGACGAAACAAATAAGTACAAATTTTGTCTCCAAAATTATTTTTCTCTTTTTAATAATCCACTATACTTCTTTTCCCTCCCCAAATCTTACCATCTAACTTTTTCTGTTTTTATTATTTCACTTTTTTTTTTCAATTCTTCCACTCTACACTTTTTCTCTTTCTTACTTTTACTTTTTTTCGCAATTATTTTTTCTTAACTTAGCACGTGGCTTTACATAGTTTTTTTTTTGTTCCCACCCGGTGTCCGGTACCCGTATTGGAGCTCGACTATATCCGGATTCGCGCCGCTTAGGGCCCCATTCGGAGGAACCTCTCCTTGCCAAAATTTTTTCATATCCAGGACTCGAACCCAAGACCTCTGGTTAAGGAAAGAGCAATCTCATCCACTGCACCACATTTTTTGGCGGTGGCTTTACATAGTTACTTGTTTAGACTTGGATAATATTTGTCTACCGACTCTTTTCATTTAATCTCTTTTTCTCTTCGTTTATTGGTTATGTAGCAGCGTTATTTTGTACATCATGTCCTTTTATAATTTTAAATCTAAAAAATTAATTTTTTAAAATTTCTTACGTGTAAAAACAGATCTTTTAACTGTAAAAGTAAATCTCCAATAAAATTATAAAACTAAAAGTATATTTGTAAGGAGCCAAAAAACTAAATGACCCGTATCTTAAATAACCACTTGATTAACATTTGTTCATTTAGCTCTTCTCATTGAATCTTTTTACCACTATTTGTACGAGTGTTTTTTGAGAATTACCTAGAAAAAGTTTTCGAAATTTGATTAAAGTCTTACATAAATTTCTTAGGTTAATGTTAAGATGAATGATACTCGAAGTGACAGAAGAAGAGGTGAGATTTTCTGGTCAAGCTCTACATATTACTGATGGTGTATATTGGCGGGTATGGTAAATTTGGTGAGAATATGAAATTTTAAGGTTATTTTTTTTGTGCACTTCTTCTTCTTCTTCTTTTTGGGCTATAGTAGTACTCCCTCCTGTCTATAATAAGTGACCATTTTAATTTTTTTATTTTTGTCTAAAATAAATATTTATTTACATAATCAAGAAGGAATTAATTTTATTTTTTAAAAATTTGCCCTTATTTACACATTCCAAACAGTGTTTTAAAAGGTGTGGGCGTAAGACGAGGCGTTTTACATATGCCTCAGCGAGATGTAAGCCCCGAGGCACGGGGCTTAAGCCCCATAGGTATTTAGTTTTTAATATTTTATAAAAAAAATACAATTATAGTAAATATTTATAAACATGTAAAATTGCATAAAAATTGAAGAAAACTATAAATGTGTGATATATATATATATTATATATTTCACAGTGCTCCATCCCTATAAAAAAAACCCAGTCAAAACAGTCTATTATATGCTACTTAAAAGCATAAGTAACTTGAGTCTAAAAGAATAAAGTTTTCTACGTGGAGGAACAAAAATGATGACTAACCTGGAATTTCAACTTTGAACTCGTTGTTATAAAGGAGAATAGAGTTTTCTTTGTATTTGTAAAATAAAATTGAATAATTTGTTGCTTTTGGGAGATATTAGTAGACTAGCGGACAAAATAAAGAATTGAAAAAGACCATGAATTAGTGCTTCAATCAATAAAAAAAGGTTTTAGCTTTTAATTTTAATACATTTAAGTTCCTTTTAAAAACTTTTGAGTAATTACCAAGCTGACTTTTTAGAATTTGGGTATTATATGAATGACTAATTTAATTAATTTTTTTTTAATTTGAAAAAGTCTCGGGCTTACGCCTCACTTAAAAAAACACGTCTCAAACTCCCGAACGTACGCGCCGAATTGCTGGGCGTACTCCTCATGAGACTTTCGTCCGACACCATCGCCTCGAGGAATTTTTGGTGCCCTTCGCCCCAGGGCCGCCCCGAAAACGCCTTTTAAAATACATTCCAATGTGTCAAGATAATAATTAATTAAGATTAATTTAATGAATACATCTTTTTTCTTTAGGAATTTGTATTTTCTTAATTGATATGTCAAAAGTAAAATGGTCATTTATTGTGAACCGAAGAGAGTATAGTATTGGAGCTCTGTACAAGCTATGGTCAAGCACGGCAGTGGCATAAAAGTAAGAGGACTTTGTTAAGTAAATGCAAGGAAACTACACTTGTCAAATCATATTTACTTGGGAAAAGATCCAAATATACCATTCTACTTTCATATATTCTTTACATATAACCTCCATTATATTATCGAGCCAAATTTATCTTTATCATTACATTAATCGGACCAATTTATCCCTATAATCAGTAAGCTTTTAAAAATACCCCTTGATTTGTTAAGTAATCCAGAATCTCCAAAATTTCTTTTATTTAAATCACTTGTTGTTCTTCTTGGTCCACTAATTTTGAAATAATTGGCATTTACCTACTTTCTGAATTAGAAAAAAAAATATTAAATAATACAACCGAATAAACAAAGTATAGTAAATTGAAAAATCTAAATTAGGCAACTTTTCTAAATTCTAAAAGCATTTACAGCATCCCAATTTTAATGAATTCGTTGCACCAAATGTATGAAAACTTTGCAAGTATTAGTGATTGAAGTTGAAGTTCCTCAGAGAATTTACATTGTCTAATTCAACTTTACTTTAATTTAATGCCTACACATTTTGCACTCTTAAATTAGTCGATCGAACTATATACTAACCAAGCAATGACAAAATATATTTGAATATACATGCACATACATGATGATCAACTGCATATAATACACAATAAATAAACTCACTAAATTCTACGATGTGTATATAATTGAAAAATAAATAAAATTTTAAACCAATTTTATTTATTACAAAAAGATAAATGAGTGCATTGGTAATTGTAACAACCCGACCAGTCGTTTTACTTTTTAGAACCCCATTTTCCTAAATAAGACTTTTCGTACATGATTTTACTGTTTTATGACTTGCGGGGATGGTTAGTTCGGGATTTGGAATGGTTCGGGTTGAAATCGGAACACTTGGTACCTTAAGGTTGGCTTAAAATGCCAAGTTTGACTTCGGTCAAAATTTTGAGAAAACGACCTCGGAATCGGGATTTGGCGGTTCCAATAGGTTTGTATGATGATTTCGGACTTGGGTGTATGTTCAGATCGGGTATTGGATGACCCGGGAGTGTTTCGGCGCCTAATAGTGAAAGTTGGTTCTTGAAGATTTTAAAAGTTCTTTAAATTTGATTTGGAGTGGGTTTTGGTGATGTCGAGGTCCAAACGGAATTCCGAGACCGCAAATAGTTCTGTAATGTCATTTAAGGCTTGCACGTAAAATTTGGAGTCATTCCGAGTAGTTTAAGTACGTTTCGGCGCATTGGAAGTAAATTGAAGAACTTGAAGGTCTTAAGTTTGATTCAATTGGTTTTAGGGCGTGATTCTTAATTTTAATGTTATTTCAGATGTTTCAAGAGTTCAAGAAAGTATGTTTCATGATTCCAAACTTGTTGATATATTCGAGCGGGGCCCCGTGGGCCCCGAGGGTCAATCGAACGAGGCTCAGACTAAGTTAGAAGTTGGGAGCAGCTGCTGAAGCTCCAGTTCTGTCAAAACTGCACCTACTCTTAGCCAGCCACAGGTGCGAGCTATGAGCCGCAGAAATGGAAATGCGGAGGAAGCCCAGGCACCGCAGATGAGGAGGAATTTATGCACCTACGTGACCGTATGTGCGGATACTGTTGTCGCAGGAGCGGGAAGGGCTCGCAAATGCGACTCCTTGTGTTTGCAGATGCGGAGCCTGGCCAGGCGAGGAAAAGGCACACTTGCGAAGGTCTTGCCATGCGGGACCGCAGATGCGGCCAATGCACCGCAGGTGCGAAAATCGTTGGGATAGTGCCCTTCATTAAATACGGGACTTAGGCCTTTTTCTCCCATTCTTTACACATTTGGGCAATTTTAGAGTTTCAAAAGGGGGAGATTTCAACCTGTCTATTAAGAGTAAGTAATTCCTACCTTAATGTGAGTTTAATACATAGATTATAGGTAGATTTCAACATGAATATTGGTAAAAATCATGGGTTTAGATGAAACACCTAGGGTTTAATAAAAATGAGATTTTACCACGAAAATGATTATGAAACTTAATGAAAATCATATATTGTGTTCTTAAGGTTATGGGTAACGACTTTCTTCAAAAAAATTCGAAAATCGGACGTGTGGGCCTGTGGGTGAATTTTAGGAATCTTACAATTTGGGTTGGTTAATCACTTTAATAGCGGAGATATGAACTTTTGAGCATTGATTGATCGATTTATGTAATGTTTGGCTAGTTCCAAGTTGTTTGGCACCAAATTTGGAGGTTTGAGCGCATTATTGAATTGGGAAGTAGGCTTTGAGACGAAGTAAGTCTCTTTTCTAACCTTGTAAGAGGGAACTTACCCCATAGGAACTTAATTAATATGTGTTATTATTTGTGGAGGCTACGTATGCACGAAGTGACGAGAGTCTGTACGTAGCTACTATTCATGTATATGTCCGGGTAGTTTTAGGTTTACACCATGCTTGTGGACACCGTTATTTGATTATATTTGTTAACTGTACCTAATGGAACTAAGTTGGGTATTTTTAAGGATTTAAAAGCTTCAAGTTGAATTTTATTTATTTTGAAATGAATCAAGAAAAGGTTATGATTTATTGATAAATTTATATTTGACCGCGTCACATGTATGATTCGCGAGCGGGGTAATAGATGCAGATATGGTTCGTGCCGTTCGACCCTCGGCAGTGCTCAATTTACATTTATGTTGAATCGGCCCGAACGTCCTTGGTGGTATTCGTGTGGGATAATAGAACTGGAAGTTCCTTTCATAATTGATATAAATTCATTGTTTGTGTGATTATATGTCTTAAAGGAAGGAAGTGATTTAATTTCTTAAATATGGTGAAGACTTGTTCAGTTATTTCTTGTTTTGAGTCTTATTCTTGTATATCACGCTTAATTAGAATTTCACATTATCATGTTATTGGCCTTAGTAAGTGTCGGAGTCGACCCCTCATCACTACTTCTTCGAGGTTGGACTAGATACTTACTGGGTACATATTATTTATGTACTCACGCTACACTTCTGTACTTAATTGTACAGGATCTGAGGCAGGTGCATTTGGTTACCAGTCTGGTGCGCAGATATGATCCCCATCTCGAGAATTCACGGTGATCTGCCTTCCAAGCCGTTCTGCAGCGGCTGGAGTCCCTCTTATGCTTTATTTTTCTATCTATTTCCTTTCAGACTGTAGGCTAGTAATCTTTTGTATATTCTACTAGATTGCCCACATGCTTGTGACACCAGGTCTTGGCACACATACTAGTAGACTTATGATTTTGGTATTATTTACATGATTACGGTTTGTACTCATTGCTTCTGTTTAATTTTTGTCACATTGGTAAAGTTGTAAATCTTTTCAACGAAAGTAGAATTATTATCCACTTAAGTAATTTACCCAAACGGGAAATCACTAGTTCGATTAGTGTTGGCTTGCCTAATAACGGTGTTGGGCGCCATCACGACCTATAATGGAATTGGGTCGTGAAAACATGGTATCAGAGCACTAGGTTCACGTAGGTCTCACAAGTTATGGGCAGGCCTAGTAGAGTCTTTCGGATCGGTGCGGAGACGTCCGTACTTATCTTCGAGAGGCTATAGGGTGTTAGGAAACTACTCTTTATTTATTTTCTATCGGACAGTTGATGGTATACTAAATTCCTTCTTCTCATTCTCTTACAGATGGTGAGGACGCGTATGGCGGATGTTCCAAACCTGGGAGGAGCTGCTCCCCCCGTTGCTAGAGGTCGGGGGAGGGCACCTGCTCGAGGTAGGGGACGAGAGCATCCCAAAGCTGCCCTAGTAGCGCCACCAGCGGATCCAGTGGAGGATACCATCATTGAGGAGCAGGGGGAGGTGCCTGCCGCAGAGCCAGCCCCGGTAGATTTCATGTCAGCACCAGGCTTTCAGGAGGTTATGGGCCGTATGTTTCGGTTCATGGACACCATGACTCAGGCTGGTTTATTTCCAGCAGACCTAGCCATATCTCAGGCAGGAGGGGGAGCATAGACCCCTGCTGCTCAGGCTCCTAGGCATGCAGCTGCAGTATATCAGACTCCGGGTACACTAACCGTGGGCGGATCCCAGCCAGCTGCCGCAGAAGCTATTGGACAGATGGACTAGGCTACACCCTCCTATCTTCGGGGGTGAGCGACATGAGGATCCTCAGGACTTCATTGACCGGTGCAGGGACAAACTGCACAACATGAGTATATTGGAGTCCCATGGGGTGGATTTCACTACTTTTCAACTGGAGGGAAGGGCCCGTAGATGGTGGTAGTCTTATCTTCTTGGCAGACCAGTGGGTTCTCCTCCCATGACTTGGGACCAGTTTATACAACTTTTCTTGGATAGGCATATTCCACCCTCTCAGATGGAAGAGTTGTGAGGTCAGTTCGAGCAGCTCGAGCAGGGTCAGATGTCAGTGACCGATTATGAGGTGAGATTCTCTGAGTTGTCTCGCCATGCACTTATGATACTTCCTACCGACGCAGAGAGAGAGGAGAGATTTGTTGTGGGGTTGCACCCCACTATTCGGGCTAGTATGGCCCGGGAGGTTGAGATGGGCACTGGTTATTAGCTAGTAATGGAGATTTCTCGGAGTATTGAGGGCTACCGCCAAAGGGGTA
Source organism: Nicotiana knightiana (assembly GCA_005239525.1). Taxonomy (NCBI): domain Eukaryota; kingdom Viridiplantae; phylum Streptophyta; class Magnoliopsida; order Solanales; family Solanaceae; genus Nicotiana; species Nicotiana knightiana. The sequence goes on along the minus strand of ML434895.1, from coordinate 53,601 downwards.
GAGATCAGATGCAGCAGGATAAGAGGACTCGTTGCTCTAGAGAGTTTAGAGGTGCCCCGACTAGGGGCAGAGGTCAATTTGGGAGGAGTCAGCCTAGAAGGCCCACATATCCAGCACCACCACCTCCTCGGGGTGCTCCATTGCGATCCTATTTCAGCTCCATGCCGGAGAGTTCATACCGCCCACCAGCCATTCAGGGTTCTTCTAGTGGGTTCCACCTGGGTCAGACATCAGGGCAGCAGTCTATGGTACCGAGAGGTTGTTACGAGTGTGGAGATCCGGGTCACATGAAGAGAACATGTCCTAGACTTCGGTGAAGGTAGTACAGTAGGTTCATCAGCCCATGATTGAAGCACCATCCATCCGACCGCCCAGAGGTGGGGGACAGACAGGTAGGGGTCGTCCTAGAGGTGGAGGTAAGGCAGGGGGAGGTCAGCCAGCTATTGTTCAGCCAGGTGGAGGCCAGCCAGCCGGCGCTCCAGCTAGATTCTATGCTTTTTCGGCCAGACCAGATGCAGTGGCCTAGATGCCGTGATCACATGTATTATCTCTATCTGCGGTAGGGATGCTTCGGTATTATTTGATCCAGGGTCTACCTATTCATATGTATCATCTCTGTTTGATCATTTCTCGGATATTCCTCGTGAGTCATTGGGTACTCCTGTTTATGTGTCCACTCATGTGGGTGATTCTGTGGTTGTGGATCGGATCTATTGGTCCTGTGTGGTCACATTTTGTGGTTACGAGACTAGAGCGGACCTTCTGTTATTTGATATGACCGACTTTGAGGTCATCCTGGGCATGGACTGGTTATCCCCATATCACGCCATCCTGATTGCCATGCCAAGACTGTTACCTTAGAAAATGCCAGAGTTTCCTAGATTGGAGTGGAAGGTATCACGCCCCAAACCTGGGGAGGCATGGTTGACACCCGGTACCGTGCTGGCCCGAGCGAACCACATTGTAACTCATGATCGTTCGACCAAAACTAGAACATACATAGGTTGAATTAGCTGAAGTCATTCCTTTCGTAACTATCATGGTCCCACATGGACATAACTCATAATGTATATATGTAAGTAGAAAACACTGTTTCACTGAACCATTTTTCTTAAAACATGAATACATATGGGCCGTCAAGGCTTCTGACATACCATACAAAATGAACCTCTGTCTACAAAGCCTTTAAAATTATTTGACATCAAATGGGACGTGGTACCGATCTACCCATAAGTCTGTAGCAAAACTCTGACATGATGACTCATAGATTCGGCTGCACTCCGAATAAGGTGGAGTCTTACCAATCCTTTGCCGAACGCCAATCTCGTCTACTATAAGGGCTCGTCAAAATGATTATCTATACCTGCAGGCATGAATGCAGTGTCCCCAACAAAAGGACGTCAGTACGAATAATGTACTGAGTATGTAAGGCAGAACTGAAACGTAATAATTAGTAAACACTAATTAAAGACATATAAGAATCAACCTGAATCTCTGAAGTGCCATTATATATGCATACTTATTATACTTACATATATAGTGCTTCTCTTTTAGACTATTTCTGTTATCCATATCGTATGATGCATGACTGCCCAACTGATCAGTGGTAACTGCCCGACTGACCATAGCTCGGTGGTAAATATGTAACTTCCCAGACGACCGTAGCTCGATGGTAAATGCATGACTGCGCGACCGGCCGTAGCTCGGTGGTAAATATGTAACTGCCCAACCGGCCGTAGCTCGGTGGTAAATACATGACTGCCCGACCGGTCGTAGCTCGGTGGTAGATGAATATGCATGACTGTCCAATTGGTGGTAAATAATGATACATAACTGCGCAACCGGTGGTAACTGTCTGACCGGCCGTAGCACGGTGGTAAATGCATGAAGATGCATGTCTCACTATATTATAAACATTAACATATTTATCAAATACCTCAATAGGGAACTAGATACATACTTAGACATGCTTGAATATCATTTTATAGGAATGAATATCTTAGATATCCTTAACTGCTAAAGAGTAGAACCACTTATGGAATGTCATTACGTTTATGTATTGTTACTTGGATCATGCCAAAAGAAATAAAGGATAGCCTTAACATACCTAGAGTAGGAAAAAATTCGTATGATATTCTTGAAAAAGGTTGCACCGTACTCCTTTAAGTTGACCGTCAATCAATTGCTTTTATGTCCTTGTTAAAAGAAATCAATTATTTTTATGTATATGCGGTGCCTAGGCCAGCAAACCTCAATTAATGGTTGGAAATGAAGAATTGTACTCTCAAAGTCATGTCCTATCCTTTGGGAATGATAGCGCTGATATGTAAGCACATTCGAATTAAGGCCAAATCTCTAGGATTGCTTGGCACTATAGCCCCGCTCCCTTGAAGCCTTAAGGTTATAAATACAACAAGCCGAGATTTTTTTTCTAAAAGCTAGAATGACTTAGAAGGGAGAATCCTCAACTTCTAATCATTTCAACCATCAATGTACGCTGTTCTAACTAACATAAAAATGAATATTTATGGCTACAACCAAATTTCCCATGAAATAAAGAGAGACATACATACATCTATGGTTATATGAATAAAGGTGTCTTGTGATTATCATGTTAGGTTGCCACATAATTCAAAGTGACTAAGAGTCACTTGTTTGGAAAGTGTCTTGTTGCCACGTAATTTTCTTGTTGGGGAATTTAAACTTTATCCAATAATCAATTAGCTAGTACCCCGCTACCCGGTAATTAACTAATTACCCGCATAATTAAAAATTGTATCAAATTACTTAAAGTTCTACTTATTTTTAATACACTATTATTTCATTAAAATATCCATGTATATATATATATATATATATATATATATATATATATATATTATCAACTTCTAATTTTCCTAATCTCATATAAAGAGTAAAAATTCTCGTACACTTAATTCTTAAAATGGTAAAAAGATAACCTTTTTTTTGTGGGAAAATAATTTCTATCTTCACAATAAAGAAAATCTCATAAACTTTCTTATATTATGTGTATAATTTGCCATATTCGAAAATAGTAATAATGCTAACTATCCAAATTACACTTATAAAACTTTTACTAAAATACTTCACTTAAAAGAAAATGTCACACTAACATAATATCTAACGGTATCAAGGTTGTAAACTTACAGGGTCTCATATTAATAATGTCTTAAACCCTATATATCCTAATAGACATAATCCCTTCGAACTCATGTGGATTTACTAAGGCACATCCTAATGCTAAGGTACGGGATGTAACAGAAAGGTTCATCTGTCAGTACATCTAGTCAGGTTATCTCTTTTCTGAAGGCTCGACATATGGTCGAAAAGGGTTGTTTGGATTATCTAGTCTATGTTCGGGATACTACCGCAGAGTCTCCGACGATTGATTCAGTGCCAGTGGTCCGGGAGTTCGCCGATGTGTTTCTTTCTGACCTTCCAGGCATGCTGCCAGATCGTGATATTGATTTCTGTATTGACTTGGCTCCAGGAACTCAACCTATATCTATACCACTGTATCATATGGCTCCAAAATAATTGAAGGAGTTGAAGGAACAACTTGAAGAGTTGCTAGCAAGGGGTTCGTCAGGCCGAGTGTATCACCTTGGGGTGCACCAATATTATTTGTGAAGAAGAAGGATGGGACTATGCAGATGTGAATTGATTACCGCCAGTTAAACAAGTCACAATTAAGAACAAGTACCCGTTTCCACGTATTAATGATTTGTTTGACCAGTTGTAGGGTGCTAGGGTGTTTTCTAAGATCGACTTGAGATCGGGATACCTGTTGGTCCCAAACACACACGCAAGTATACGTGGTCGTAGCAAGTAATATAATGTTAAATCAAATGTCGAACCCACAGGGACTTGCGTAAACTACTTGCTGAATCACTCTTATTGTTATTTAATCGAGCCAAAACAAAATCCAGGAATGTAACTAATTTATAGTACGATTCTATGAACTAACTAATTATCAAGCGACAAGAATATTGTTGAGTGTATTTAGTAGAGACAAATATTCCAGGGTTGTGATCAATTCACCACTCGTATTGCATTCTAATTAACTCTCCCTTTCATATAATCCACTCATGGTTGCTAATTAATCGATAATTGCTCTCGTAGCCTTCTCCCGAAGTGCTACTCGCCTATTCTCAATAGATTAACACATATATTCCTATGAAATTAATCTATTAGAATGCACTAAGATTACGATGTTTAATTAAGCACGGTGACTAGGTATATTCCTATCCTAACCACAAATCCGCTCCCCTGAAGGGTTAAGATCGTGCTCTCTTCAATTCTTCTCTAATCTATATACGGCTTTCCCAAGCATAACATAGACAGTATATAGAATCAAATTGCTGGCCAAACAATTAAGCAATTAAACACAGAATTGAAAAAACAACCATATTGAGTGAACTATAATCAAGGTTAAATTAATGTCGAATAACGATATTCATGGCTAAACCACAACCCCAGAACAATGGGTGTTTATCCACTCATGCTAAAATCACACAATTTCATAAGTTTTGCATAAATTGAAAATACTAGAATAAGATGACGAAAACTGAGAAATCCTTCGCTTCCTAATGATCATGTGTGTATCTTCTCTCCAAAAATGGCATCCTCCCCTCAAAGGTGTGTTTTTTGGTCTATTTATATGTTTGGGACAAACCCTAAACATGTAGGAGACTTCTATTCATACCGGGAAACACTTAAAAGCTTCAAAACTCGGATTGAACCGGACCAGAGACCCCAGGCGTTAAGCCCCAAACCGCCAGCTATAGCCTGGGTAGGCTTGGCGTTAGGGCTCTAACGCCCAGCTATAGCCTGGGTAGGCCTGGCTTTAAGCCCCAAACGCCCAGCTATAGCCCGGGTCACTCCTTTTCGACTCTTGAGCGCATTTTTTACGTTTATGCATCCATTTAGCTCGACTTCCATCTCCAATTCACCTACATATGAAATATACTCCATTATGCACATATGACGTGTATTTTTATCAGAAACGTACATAAAATGTAAGGTACATAATTCTTAAAACCATGAATTCTAGCCACGCATCGATACCATCAGTTGAAGATTCGGAACTTAGATGTTCCGAAGACTGCCTTCCGTACTAGATATGGCCATTATGAGTTTCTAGTGATGTCCTTCAGCTTGAATAATGCCCCAACGGCATTTATGGACTTGATGAACAGGGTGTTCAGGCCTTATATTGATTCCTTTGTTATTGTCTTCATTTATGGCATCTTGATTTACTCACGTAGCCTGGGGGATCACGAGCAACATTTGAGAGTGGTGCTTCAGACATTGCGAGAACAGAAGTTATATGCTAAGTTATCTAAGTGTGAGTTTTGGTTAGATTCTGTGGCATTCTCGGGGCATGTTGTATCAGGAAAGGGTATTAAGGTGGATCCCAAGAAGATTAAGGCAGTTCAGAGTTGGCCTCGTCTCACTTCGACGACTGATATCAGGAGTTTCTTGGGGTTAGCAGGTTATTATCGCCGGTTTGTGGAGGACTTTTCATCCATTGCAGCACCTTTTACTAGATTGACCCAAAAGGGTGATCCGTTCTGTTGGTCCGATGATTGTGAGGCTAGCTTTCAGAAGCTCAAGATAGATTTGACCACAACATCATTTCTTGTGTTACCTTCCGGTTCGGGGTGTATACTGCATTGTCTTGGGTTGTGTATTGATGATGGAGGGGCGAGTTATTGCATATGCTTCCCTTCAGTTGAATTCCCATGAGAAGAATTATCCTGTGCACGATTTGGAGTTTGCCGGGATTGTTCATGCTCTTAAGATTTGGAGGCATTATTTATATGGGGTTTCTTGTGAGGTTTACACGGATCACCACAGTTTGCAGTACTTGTTCAAGCAATGGGATCTCAATCTGAGGCAGCGCAGATGGCTTGAGTTACTGAAAAACTATGACATCATTATTCTTTATCATTCGGGAAAGGCAAATGTAGTCGCGGATGACTTGAGCAGGAAGGCAGAGAGTATGGGTAGCTTGGCATTCATTTTAGCAGAGGAGAGGCCACTAGCTTTGGACATCCGCTCCTTGGCTAACAGACTTGTGAGGTTGGATATTTCAGAGATCAGCCGAGTTCTTGCATGTGTTGTTGCCCGGTCTTCATTATTGAGGCAGATCAAGACTCGACAGTTTGATGATCCGCACTTGGCAGTTCTCAAGGAGACGATACTACATGGTGGTGCCAAGGAGGTTTCTATTGGCGAGGATGGTATCCTGTGACTCCAGGGTCGTCTATGTGTTCCTAATGTCGATGGACTGAGAGAAAGGATTCTAGAGAATGCGTATAGTTCTCGGTACTCCATTCATCCAAGTGCTACGAAGATGTATCATGACTTGAGGCAGCATTATTGGTGGTGGAGGATGAAGAAAGACATAGTTGAGTATGTATCTAGATGCCTAAATTTCCAGCAGGTTAAGTATGAGCACTAGAGACCATAAGGCTTACTCCAGAAGATGACTATACCGGGGTGGAAGTGGGAGTGCATCACTATGGACTTCGTAGTTGGTTTGCCGCGGACCTTGCGGAAGTTCGATGCACTTTGGGTCATTGTTGACAGGTTGACCAAGTCGGCACACTTCATTCCAGTTGCCACTACTTATACTTCAGAGAGGTTGACCTAGATTTACATTCGGTAGATAGTCTGGTTACACGGTGTGCCTGTTTCCATCATATCAGATAGAGGCCCTCAGTTCACTTCGCATTTTTGGAGAGTCGTACAGAGTAAGTTGGGCAGCCGTGTAGAGCCCAGCACTGCATTTCATCCCCAGAACGACGGGCAGTCGGAGCTACTTAGAGCATGTGTGATTGACTTTGGGGGACAGTGGGATCAGTTCTTGCCTTTGGCCGAGTTAACTTACAACAACAGTTATCAATCCATCATTGAGATGGATCCATTTGAGGCTTTATATGGTCGGTGATGCCGTTCTTCCATCGGGTGGTTTGAGCCCAACGAGGCTAAGTTATATGGTACTGATTTGGTGAAGGATGTCTTGGACAAGGTAAAGTTGATTCAGGAGCGGCTCCGCATAGCACAGTCCAAACAGAAAAGTTACGCGGATCGGAAGGTGCGTGACTTATCATTCATGGTGGGCGAGAAAGTTCTCTTGAAAGTCGGCCCGATGAAGGGGATCATGAGGTTTGGGAAGAAGGGCAAGTTGAGACCCAGGTTTATAGGCCCATTTGAGGGTTGAGGCGAGTCGGGGAGGTTTCTTATAAGCTTGCTTTTCCTCCCAGTTTATCGGGAGTTCATCTAGTTTTCCACGTGTCTATGCTCCAGAGGTATCACGCCGACTTGTCACATGTGTTAGACTTCAGCACTACTCAGCTAGATGAGAGCTTGGGTTATGAGGAGGATCCAGTTGCCATTGTCACTAGAAGGGATCACCAGTTGAGATCCAAGAGGATTTCTGCGGTAAAGGTCCAGTGGAGGGGCCAACCAGTCGAGGAGACGACCTGGGAGTTCGAGGAGGACATGTGGAGAAGATATCCACACTTATTCAACACTTTAAGTATAATTCTAAACATGTTCGAGGACGAACATTTATTTAAGAGGTGGAGAATGTAAAGACCCTGTCGTGCCCCTTTTTTCTCGCGAAATCGAGTTTCGACATTTTTGGGACAACTCCTTTTGAGAGGGTAAGGAAAAGGAATTGGTTTAGAGTCGTCACCTAACGGAGTAAGGTGCGTTAGTGCACCTAAAGCAGATAACTCATGTAATACCAGTTTACATCACTAGAGATCGGGTAAGGGCTCAAATTACCTTGAGGAGAAGGTGTTAGGCACCCCTCGAGGTCCACAACGGTGGGTCCCGGCCGAACATAAATTAAGCAAATTAGTCTAAGGAAAAGAAAACTAATTAATAGGGATGGGGAGTCCTAAGTTGTTTAGCCTATAGAATCACCTCGTGCAATACTTTGTAACTCCCTCAAGTCGGGGCGTTACTCATGGTATTTAGCGTACAGACTATCATCTCCTACTACCCGATTACTATCTTTAAGTTGTTACCTAAAGCGCTCTAGTTGATTCAAGTTCGTTTCCTATGCGTGCACAACCCTTCCCTTACCTATGGCCCTGGAGGCATTAGGACCTCTATTTGGGATAGTTCTAGACTAAACCTCAGTTGCTCAAAATAGTAAAAAACTACGCGACAAGCAAAATAATTAGGACTTTCATACAAAGAAAATATGGGCTCATGTTGACCTCCACACATAAACAACAAATGCACGCAATTGATTTGGCAAGCTTTATTAATCTTAAAGTTCCTATGGGAAGGATATCTAGGCGAGAAGACAGATATACAGAGGCGGTTTTATTAAGGTGGGTGTCAGGACCTTTCATTTACCTACTGTTTTTATTCAGTATAATATCAAGGTATTTCAGACAATAATGAATCACAATTACGAATCCAGAATTGTTATTTGATACTATAGGCATATTGGCTAAGTGATTGACAGTGGCGATTATATTCAGAACCAATAGAATCCTATAGGCATGACTTATATGAGCGAATTGATTTAAATCCTATAGGCATGATCTCTAGATTTGAAACTGATTTTAGTCTTATAGACATGGTATCTATTTTTGAATTGATTTAAATCCTATAAGCATGATCTCTAGGTTTGAAATTGATTTTAGTCCTATAGGCATGATATCTATTAAGCAGTACATGGGCAGAAATTGTACATATTTCCAAAAAATAATTGAATCAAACATGGGGGTCCTATAGGCATATGATTGCTAACACATGTTTGTTGGACGTATTGATAGATCCTATGGGCAGGATTTTCTAACGCAATTATAACATTAACCTTATAGGCAGGATCTCTAATACACTAGAACTCAGAATCAACATCACCAACGAAAGTCCTATAAGCAAGATTTTTAAACACAACATAGAACTTATACAGTTTTGACAAATGAACAGAATTAACAACATAGATGAAACCCTATATGCAGGATTTCTACCCAGATTATCAAAAGAAAATAAGAAACCCCCCGATTTTACTAAATACCCCAAAATCTATTTATTACAAAGTTATAACAGACCAGATAATGAATGAATTACATAATAGCAATATGATACACTATATGGAGCCTTCATTAGGACCAAATAAACCTGGGAACCAGGCCTTCAAACCAATCAACTTCGAGGCTCATTTCATAGGTATAGCATAGCCAAATACGAGTGATTCACCCGTAGCACATATAGAACCAGGTTTCCAATGTGTCAAAGTCTCCAAGGGTCTCAGGGACCCATGGCAATGCTCACACCAAAACCAAATATTCAGAGATGATTCAAAATATATTAGGAACCAGTTCCCAGTGTGTCGGAGTTCACAGGAGTCTCACATGGACCCTAAGCAGTTCTCACACTGGGTGGTTGAGGATATAACCTAAGGGACTAAGAGTGGAAGTTTTTAAAGTAGTAACAACATATAAAAGAGGGAGAGACGGATTTAAAACAGTTTTGATTTCAGAAGAAAAAAACAAAGTTTAAGACATAGAACTTGTAGGCAGAATTGCACCAAGAAAACAAGCAAGGTTCATGCTCAAACACACAGTTCAAATAAGTTGAAGTTTGGTTAAAATAAATGTTCATGCTAGCATTTAGGACAACCTTGTTTAATCACGGAAGCATTTAGGCAAAGTGTTAAGGCAATAAGTCAATTTAGTGAGAGTATTGAGAGTTTCAGTCTGTCCAAAGGGGAAAGGGGAAAGGGTTTAAATAGTGTTCAATTAGATGAACAAATAAGTGAAGTAATTAAACACACATAAGCAAGGAAAGAAATCAATCACAGAACCAATTGAAGTCTAGTGTAAGGACAAATAATATAGAGTTCAGTCAATTAACAACGCATAATAGCGTGTAATCAGTCGAGTAACACTTAGAATAACGAAAATATCAATTAACATGCAGTTTCAAGGCAAATAAGGTAAAGGAATAATGGAAACATGGTATATTGAACAGAATAAGGAAAATATCAGTCTCATACGAGAAAGGAAAGAGTATCAGAAAATCAGTAATAGTCTCAAACCCTAATTTTTTAGGTAAACCTTCACAAAATCGGTGAGAAAATAAGGCAATGAATCACATACAATGAACGTAGACAGGAGATTGCTCAAAGAGAAAAATAGAATTGAACAAGATTCGGTTCAATTAAGATCTGAAATCCTAATTTTAAGGTTAATTAATAATCCTCAAGAAATACGAAAATATTCGTACTTACAAAAAAAGATGATGAACACAGACGGAAACAACAGTAGGTTAAAGATTTGAACTAGCTTTGGTTCGATCTTTACAGGATCTGCTTGCCATTTTAGGAAAGCTATTAGGTAACACCAAAACATGTAGCTAGTAAAGAGGGGGACCAAATAAGGTAAGGAATCATGGATTGATTCCATTTTTGGGTCTAGAATCAGGGAGGTTTTGAGTGACGGCATTAGGGTTTTGAAAGGAGAGGGGGAGGAAGATGAGAGAGTGTATAGCGACGACGGGTTGGGTGAAATGAATTAGGGTTAGGGGTTTGGGTAAGTTAAAAAGGGGGAAAGGGTTATGGGTCGTTGATCTCGAGAGATCAACAGCTGGGATTTAAAATTAGACCGGGCGGGTTGTAATAAACGGGTATGGGATTGGGTTAATGGGTCTAAGTTAATTAATCTTGGGCTGGTGTATTGGGCTAATATATAGGCAATTGGGCTGGGGTAATTGGGTAGTGTATATGTCCGAAATTGGGGTTTTATGGGGCTATATTTTAAATATCCAATTTAACAAATAATTAATTTATAAAAAATAATTAATAAATAACAAAAATATCACTTGTGCATAAAAATGATTTAAAATAATTACTTAACATTATAAAAATATGAAAAGTCATTTTCTGTAGAAATAGCGTAATTATGCATATATATGGGCTATTATTGCAAAATAAGCAAATTTAGCCTAAGGATGCAAATATAATTGTGGTAAATACATCAAAAATATTTAAAATTTAATATGGGTATAAATGATGAAAATTAAATGGTAAATCATCATAAAAATTATTTGAAATGCAATTAATAATCATTTATGTAATAAAATGCAGGAATAAATTGATTAAAACCCTTTAAAAATTATGAAAAATACTTGATGATGTTCATGCACTATTTTTAAGGTATATATATATATTTAAAAATATATGAGAGAAAAATTAGGTATCAACAGCTGCCCCTCTTTACCCGGGAAGGATGAAAGAGTTGTCGGGTAAAGACATGATGACCAATTTTGACCGAATAGGTTGATTTGAAAGATATAGGCCGCACTCTGGTTTTTGAGCTGCCTACATATCCCTGGTTTTACAGGAACCAGGTCGTGTGTAATTCTAGATCCAATGATGGAGTAAGCTGATGGAGTTGTTGCAAGAACAGGCAAGATATTCCAAAAAGGGTTAATTGTAGTTTGAAACGGTTATGGGTAAATGAGACTAGGTAATGGATGATAAACGGTTATGTTTGAAATAATTTGAGGGATGTGGATGGAAACCGGAGCGGGATTGCTCCTGTTAGGATAACGATTACTTTCCGGACCACCTGCAAATTTACATAAATACATTGCAAGCACATATGTATAAATTATTGCGTAAATTTAGACATGATATAAATTCCCTTCGGACCATGAATACTGTCTTTTGGATGGTGAGGATGACGTCCTCAGACCATGATTTCCCGGGCCATGAATTGTATGGTAAGGGATTCACAGGCCATGAAATGATGTTCTCGGGCCATGAAGATGGTGCCTCCGAACCATGATGCCTTTGAATAATGATGTGCAAGATTGAGATATCCTCAGGCCATGGCATGATTTCTTCCGGCTATGAGGATGATGCCTTCAGACTATGACGCCTTCGGACAAGTTGGCTATATTTCAGCCCATGAGGTGCAGAGATATGATGCTAAAGGCAATCAACAACACAAAGCTGAGTCTTGTGTAGAGTTGAGGGCAGATCTTAGCCCTGAGAGAAGAGAATCATGTAAGGCTTAGTATAGAGCAATATTTGTGTTTATAGAGATGGTGCTTAGTCTCGTGCAAGATTCGGGATAGTGCTTAGTCCCATGCTAGGAGAAGGAAATGCTTAGCCTTATGCAGGACTTGAGACAGAGCTTAGTCCCATGAAAGGGGAAGGCAATGCTTAGCCTTATCCCGATGTGGGGGCAGGGATTAGCCTCATGCGGGAATTGAGACAAAGCTTAGTCTCATGCAAAGAAAAGGCAATGCTTAGCCTTATGCAAATAGGGAGGCAGGGCTTAGACTCATGCAAGAATTGAGGCAGGGCTTTGTCTCATGCAAAGAGAAGGCAATTCTTAGCCTTATGCAGATGGGGAGGCAGGTCTTAGACTAATGCAAAGATTGAGACATGGTTTAGTCTCATGCAAAGAGAAGGCAATTCTTATCCTAATGCAGATGGGGAGGCAGGTCTTAGCCTCGTGCAAGAATTGAGATAGGGCTTAGTCTCATGTAAGGATTGAGACAGAGCTTAGTCTCATGCAAAGAAAAGGCCGTGCTTAGCCTTATGCAAATAGGGAGGCAGGTATTAGTCTTACGCAAAGAGAATGCAGTTCTTAGCCTTACGCAAATAGGGAGGCAGGGCTTAGCCTCGTGCAAGGATTGAGATAGGGCTTAGTCTCATGCAAAGGTAAGGTAGTGCTTAGCCTTGTGCAAAAGTAAGAGTAAAAGTGAAGTATTCTTAGCTGGCAACGTGTTTTGTGTATAGAAGTTATGTTGTTGAGATGATTCCTATAATGATGAACTTTTCCTGCATCCAAAGAAAATTCGTGAGTTTTGTGGGAGAGGTTGGTTCATGTCTTTTTCAGCTTGATCTACTCCACTCCGCCGGAGGATCTTGTTCAAGTCATCATGGGTAGCATTTGGATAAAAAGTAAAGTTTCTTTTCAAAAGCATTTGTGTATAGTTTTCAAAGACATAGTAATATGCAATTTAGAATCAGTTAAATGAACCAGTGACTGTGACATTATTAGAGAGATTGCGGCTTCCGTTGCCATAGAATTTTGAGGGTCCTCAAAATTCTTCCCCGTTAATTAAGTGACCTTATGGATATTCTGTATGATGTTGTTGGCTGAACTTGCTTCGGAATTTTGAGGGTCCCAGTTTCTGTTTGTGGGAAAAATGGAAATTTTATTGAATTGTGACCGAACCCACAGGGCTGCCTACGTATCCCCTCTTAAACGGGAATCAGGTCAAGCGTATTTCAATTACATAATATAAAGAAACAGAGATAGTTTACACATAGTATCTTTTGACTGCATCTGAATTGATAGGCTTTAGCTAGATTTATCCATCTATTTCTACGAGTATGAGCGCTCCTGTTAATACTCTATGAACCATGTAAGGACCTTGCCAATTGGGTGAAAATTTCCCTTTGGCTTCATCTTGATGTGGAAAGATCTGTTTCAGCTCCAGCTTCCCCGGTGTGAACTGTCTTGGTTTGACCCTTTTGTTGAAAGCTCTGGACATTCTATTCTGATAAAGTTGACCATGACACACTGCATTCATCCTTTTACATCTATGAGGGCTAGTTGCTCGTAGCGACTCCTTATCCATTCCGCGTCACTAAGTTCAAATTCTTGTATGATTCTCAAAGAAGGGATCTCAACTTCGACGAGAATGACAGCTTCGGTACCATAGACCAGTAAATAGGGAGTTTCCTCAGTTGATGTACGGACTGTGGTACGGTACCCCAGTAAGGAAAACAATAATTTCTCGTGCCATTGCTTGTGATTCTCTACCATTTTCCTTAGTATCTTTTTGATGTTCTTGTTGGCAGCCTCCACGGCTCCGTTCATTTGAGGCATGTATGCTGTGGAATTCTTGTGCTTGATTTTGAAGGTTTCACACATGGATTTCATCAAATCACTGTTGAGATTGGCGGCATTGTCAGTGATGATGGACTCTGGAACCCCAAATCGACAAATAATACGATCCCTGACAAAATCTGCGACGACTTTCTTGGTTACAGCTTTGTAGGATGCGGCTTCAACCCATTTAGTGAAGTAATCGATGGCCACTAAAATGAACATGTGCCCGTTCGAAGAAGTGGATACGATTAGACCAATGACATCCATTCCTCAGGCAGCAAAAGGCCAAGGGCGCTCGTTGCATTGAGTTCGTTTGGCAGCACCCGTATCATGTCTGCATGTATCTAGAATTGGTGGCATTTTGGACATATCAGATGCAATCTGTCTCCATAGTCACCAAAAGTATCCAGCCCTGAATATCTTCTTGGCCAAGACAAAACTGTTCATATGTGGGCCGCAGGTTCCGTCATGTATCTCCTCGAGCAATTTGGAAGCCTCTTTGGCGTCAACACACCATAACAGACCTAGATCGGGATTTCTTCTGTACAGAATTCCTCCGCTTTGGAAGAAGTGATTGGACAGCCTCTGAAGTGTGCATTTTTTAGTAGGGTTTGCATGCTCCGGGTATTCTCCTTTTGCCAAATATTCTTTGATGTTGTGGAACCTGAGATTTCCATCCATTTCTTCTTCAACATGAGCACAATATGCCAGCTGATTATGGATTCTCACCGGAATGGGATCGATGAAATTCTTGTCTGGATGTTGTATCATTGAAGACAAGGTGGCCAATGCGTCTGCAAATTCATTATGAATTCTTGGGACATGTCGGAATTCTATCTTCGCGAACCTCTTCTTCATCTCTTGTACATGATGTAGATACGGTAGTATTTTGGTATTCTTGGTATCCCACTCTCCTTGTACCTGATGTACCAGCAGGTCTGAATCACCGATCACCAGCAGTTCCTGAATATTCATGTCAACAGCCAGGTTGAGCCCTAATATGCAGGCTTCATATTCTGCCATATTGTTGGTGCAAGGGAACCTGAGTTTTGCAGACACCGGATAATGTTGACTGGTTTCTGATACCAAGACGTCTCCGATACCGACTCCTTTGAAATTTGCAGCTCCGTCAAAAAACATTCTCCAACCGTCATAGGCTTCAGCAATGTCCTCTCCTACGAATGATACCTCTTCGTCAGGAAAATATGTTTTTAGGGGCTCGTATTCTCCTCCTACAAGATTTTCAGCAAGATGGTCTGCTAATGCTTGTATTTTGACCGCCTTCTGAGTTACATAGATGATGTCGAATTCACTCAGAAATATTTTCCACTTGGCCAGCTTCCCGGTAGGCATAGGCTTCTGAAATGTACTTCAAGAGATCTATCCTCGATATGAGGTATAGTATAGGCACAAAAGTAATGCCTCATTTTCTGAGCTATCCAGGTTAGAGCGCAGCAAGTGCGTTCTAGCAGAGAGTATCATGCTTCATAAGGTGTGAACTTCTTACTCAAGTAGTATATGGATTGATCCTTTCTTCCTGTCTCGCCATGTTGTCCTAAAACACAACCGAAAGCTCCATCTAACACTGCAAGGTAGAGTAGTAGTGGCCTACCAGGTTCTGGCGGGACTAAGAATGGTGGTGTGGACAGGTATTCCTTAATTTTTTCAAAAGCCTTTTGACAGTCCTTGGTTCAACTGGTTGCAGCACCCTTCTTCAACATTTTGAAAATCGGTTCACATATCACTGTGGACTGTGCTATGAAATGGCTGATGTAATTGAGGCGTCCCAAGAAACTCATCACATCCTTCTTGTTCTTTGGTGGTGGTAGTTCCTGGATAGCTTTAACCTTTGACGGGTCCAACTCTATTCCTCAGCGGCTGACGATGAATCCCAAAAAGTTTCCGGCAGGAACCCCGAATGCACATTTTGCAGGATTTAGCTTTAAATTTTACTTCCACTGTCGGTCAAAGAACTTCCTCAAATTTGCTATGTGATTTGTGGCCTCCTTGGATTTGATGATGACGTCGTCAACATACACTTCTATTTCCTTACGTATCATATCATGGAAGATAGTTTTCATGGCCCTCATGTAGGTGGCCCCAGCATTCTTCAAACCGAATGGCATCATTTTGTAGCAATACACCCCCCATGGTGTAATAAAAGTTGTTTTCTCTGCGTCTTCTTTGTCCATCCAAATCTGATGATAACCCGCGAAGCAATCTACAAAGGATTGGAATTCATGCTTGGCACAATTGTCGATCATAATGTGTATATTTGGTAGTGGGAAATCATCCTTGGGACTTGCTCTGTTTAGATCCTAATAGTCGACACACACCCTGAATTTTCCATCTTTTTTTGGAACCAGTACAATGTTGGCTAACCAAGTTGGGTACTCAACTACCCTGAGTACTTTGGCTTTGATCTTCTTGGTGACTTCCTCATTGATTTTCAGGCTCATGTCTGGTTTGAACTTTCTGAGCTTTTGCTTCACTGGCGGACACATTCGATTTGTATGTAACTTGTGAGCTACTATGGATGTGCTCAATCCTGTCATATCGTTGTATGACCATGCAAAAATATCCTCATACTCTTTCAGGAAACGAGTGTATTCTTCCTTCTTCGACGGTGACAAGTGGATGCTTATGCGAGTTTCTTTGATGGTTTCAGAATCTCCCAAATTGACTATCTCGGTTTCGTCCAGGTTCGACTTAGGCTTGTTCTCAAAATTCTCAACTTCTCTAACAATTTCCTCAGGTATCACATCTTCTTCTTCTATTTCTTCCGAGTCACTGTCCTTGTGTTGCGTTGTCACATTACATGTCACAGTCGTTGGTTCATCAAGATAAGAAATAGTAATGATGTAGAGAGAAAGATATGAAAGAAAAATAGTAATAATAAAATATCAAGCCATTTATAAATATTAAAATGTCAAACAAAGCGATTTTCCATAACTCAAACAATGTTTTTCGAAATGAAATACTGAAAATATTGTTTAAAACAAAATTATCAAGAAGAATTGTTTTAAAAAATAAATGATGCTAGCAGCCATGCTACTCCGAGACTCGTCGGGCCCTTGATGATGTAGCGGTCCAGTTTCTGAGAAATGTTCCCTTCTCCACTGTCTGGATGATAAGGCCTTCTTCCTCCTCCTCCTCAACTATCACACTTCAATCCATATCTTCATCTTCTAAGAACAAATTCCTCAGCGCGGCCAAAGCTTCTTCTTCTTCAGATCCCCATATTGTATCGGCCTGATGAAAGGATTGGCTCAAATGCGGCACTGGTTGCTTAAGTGGGTAATATGTACCGCGCCATGGCGGCGACCAATCATTATATTCCTTCCAGGTATACGGATATCCAAGACCAAAGGTTGTACCATGACGTTTTAGCTATATTGGCTTGGTGATACCTTGAATATTCTTACCAAGCCCCTTACCAGGTTCATACCCTCTCCATGCCAATATGATTTCTATTTTACTACTCCACCACTTATCCTTCTCGATTGCGTTAACACGCTCGATGCGATGGTAAGTTTCTCCACCTAACTTCCTTCTGTTCACCACTACCGGAACAGTCTGATTAGTGTGAATGGGATTACTTCCATCTCCATGGATGATCACTTCCTGATGGTTCCATTCAAATTTCACAGCCTGGTGCAAAGTGGATGCAACAACCCCAACGACATGTATCCAAGGTCATCCCAACAACAAATTGTAGGAGGCGGATATGTCTAGCACCTAGAATTCAAAAAATCGAACCAAGTGGGACCCATCTGTAAGCATAAGTTGGTTGCGACCCATCGAACGCCTTCACATTCATAAAATGCTCGTATTTCATGCAGACCCTTGCCCAGCCTTTTCAGAGTTGTCAGTGGACAGATGTTGAGGCTGGACCCTCCGTCTATCAAAACTCTGGCGATGAACTTATCCTCACATTGCACTGTGTGTAGTTTTATGTTATGGCTCAATACTTTAGGTTGCAACTCGTCTTCATGGAAGGTGATCTTATGGCTCTCCAACACTTTCCCCACCATGTTGGCCATTTCTCCGCTGTTAATATTTTTGGGTACATATGCTTCATTCAACACCTTCATCAGAGCATTCCTATGTGCCTCAGAATTTTGTAGCAGTGACAGGATGGATATCTAGGCGAGAGTTTTATTCAGATGATCAATAACAGAGTACTCTTTTGCATGTACTTTCCTCCAGATATCATCCGGACAAGTTTCAATGATGGGTTGTTTGGTGGCATCTTCCTTACTTGTCCCTCCCAACTTCAACTGGCGGTTGTACCTGTACCACAATGGGAGTGAGTGTGACTGCAGGTTTCTTAGGGTTGTCACCTTCCCGAATAAGCCTGATTGATCCCTCAGGGTCCTATTCTTCATCAGTTTCTATTACATTGACTCCTTCACCCCTATGATCTGGGAGGGGATTGTTGTGGACATTGGGTGCGGCTTACTTTGCATGTATAATGTTGGTATCAATATAATCAGCGTCTGGATCTTGTCTTTCAGGGTGCGGCATTCACCAATAGTATGTCCTTTCATGCCGGAATGGTACGCACATGTCTTGTTTGGGTTGACCCATTGGGAGGAGTTTTCCATAGCCACAGCGGGAATAGGGGTGACATATCCGGCAGCCTTTAACCTTTCATATAACTGGTCGATGGGTTCAGCAATAGGGGTGTATTGTCTAGGTGGTTTGCAATCGAAATTGGGTCTGGGTTTTTGATAATTCGGACGAGCTGGAGGTGAATGATAATAGGCTGGTTGAGTGTTATAAGCGTGGTAGGTGGTGGCGGATTGAGGATATCTGGGAGGTGAAGGTTGGTATGTGGGTGGAGGTGTCTGGTATGTGAGTGGAGATTTTGGGCCCTGGGCTACCATCACTGCCCCTATTTATTTCTTCTTTGATATGCCTCCTGATTGTAATGATTTGTTTGTGGCCTGCAGCGCTTCAAAATTTGTTACCATTCCACTCTTAATACCTTCTTCAATCCTTTATCCGAGCTTGATGATGTCGGAGAACTTGTGATTCTCAATGACCATTAACCTCTCGTAATATTGTGGATCCTGAGCTCTGACAAAAAATTTATTCATCTGCTCTTCTTCTAATGCTGGCCTAACCTTTGTTGCTTCTGACCTCCATCGAGTAGCATACTCGCGCAAAGTCTCCGTTGGATTTTTCTTGAGGTTCTGTATGTAGAATACATCCGGTGCATTTTCTGTATTGAACCTGAATCTATCCATGAAGTCGGATGCCATACTTACCTAATTATCCCATTTCTTAGGATTCTGACTTATGTACCAAGATAAGGCGTCTCCAGTGAGGCTTCTCATGAACAGCTTCGTGCAAATCCTTTCGTCCTTTCAAAACCCCTACGAGCTTGTCACAGTATGTTCTCAAATGTACCTTTGGGTCACCCGTTCCATCAAACATTTCGAACTTAGGAGGTTTGTATCCCTACGGCAGTTCCACGTCTAGCTGAATGCACAGGTCCTCATAACTCAGTCCTTCGATCCATTTTCCTCCTTCAACACCCTGGACTCGGCTTGTGAGCTTCTTGATCTCCTCGTCCATGTTCTTAATGAGCATTTCCTTCTCGGAGAATTCTGGTGTATATGAGATTGGTTGAGTGCAGCGGGATAGGGTTTCCACATATATGGGATTGCTTTGATGAATGACGGGCGTCTGAGTGTAGTGGTGATCATTGGTTGAATTTTGAGGATCGGGGATATGTTGTGGGGTATTCTGAGGAGGGTGATAAATGATTTGTGGATATTGAATCGGGAGATGCTGGTGTTGAGAGGGTATCGGTATGGGTAAAGGATTAGGATTTTGAGGAAGTGTTGCATATTGGTGGGGTGCGAGAGGATTTTGTGGGTGCTGGTTTGGTGTGTTTTGAGGGGGTACTGGGATTTGGGTGTTTGGTTGGTTGATGTCTAGGACGTTTAGTGTAAGTTAGAGGTTTTCCAAGTTGCGGACCTGCTCAAGCTCCCCTTGCAATTCAAGTATTCTTTGTTCCAGCCGTAAGACCAAATCATTTGGCGTTGGAGTACTCCGACCATCGGAAGTTTCCACATTCTCAGCATGTGTAGCTTTGTCTTTCCTGACACCACTCATATCGTCCATCTTAGTTTTTCCCTTTCTTTTCGGATTACTTGGAGGAGGAGGAGGTGGAGGTCCTCTGGATCTGGTGTGATATGCTTATGATGCCAGTATGCGTGAACCAACCTTGAGGAATGGGAATAATCAAAAAGAAAGAAAAATAAAAAGGTAGCCAAGTCAGTAAGAATTCTAGAAAATTATGTGTAGTATTTAAACACACATTGCGGAAATGTAAATTCGCGTCCTAATTTAGGAGCCTCGTTGTGCCCGAGGTAGGACTAGCGACAAGTAGATTTGGAGAAATTTTATGCCAATAACTGCCTCATTTCATTAACGTAATAAATAAGACGAATCTAAAACGATAATAAATAAATAAGTCACTAATGGTGTTTGCCTTATTACATTCGAAAAGTGATTCTAAAACAAATAAACCTAATCTACTTGGTCCAAGAAGGACCTTCTCCAGGCTTGGCTCTCTTGGCTCCGTCGATCAGGTTCCCCAGGTCGCGCATGTCCAGTAGCAGGTATGCCCTTTCTAGATGTCTCCTTCGTTACCCTCGGCATTCAGGCAGTCTATGACTCGTTTCCTCATCTTCCCCTCTAACTCCATTAAACCTTGCTCCAGATACTCCAGCCTTTCTGTTGACCTAGCAGCCATTTCCCTCCATTCATTAATTGACTCCATATCAATCTTGTGTTGTTCCAAATGCTCGGCCTCGGACCCTGTTCCCTTGACCGACTCCTGGCTCGACTATTCCCGTTATGCTATTGTACAACCATGATGGGTAGAAGTACACATGCCCTGCGTGGTATCGATATGGATCTATGGTGTCCCTTTCCACAATGATCTTCAAATGCCACATGTGCTGAGCTTCACATTTGTACGGGATGTCATCATCTTGAAAATATGCTCTGTAGTGACTCATTTTGGAGACTCGTGGTATGACTTGTTTTCTACAAGCTTGTCTCATGACCCTGATAGGAACATAGGGGTGTATAACCCTTAACCCGATCAACACCAGATGCAGAACATCCCTGGATCTGATGATGAATTCACTGGTAGGGAACCATTCGAACATCCAATGAACCTGGTCCTCGGTCAGATTGTCAATAAATTGTACCCATTCTGTAGCATTCTTAGGTTGAGAAAACCTATCTGGGATAAAGGTCATTCTTTTGGGGTGATGGAAAGTTATGTGATCATTCCACAGTCTCCGTGGAAACTCTTGGCGGTATTGGCCTCTTTGGAGATGTTCTAGTAACCAAATCTGCAGCAGCAAGTTACAACCCTCGAAATGTTTGAACCCTTTCTGACAACGACCAAAGCCCGATATATTTCTGTTATAATCATATGAACATTAGTGTATGTTTTTCCCTCAATTCCCTCCATCAAAGCTTTAGTTACCATGGCCAGTCTCATGTGAATCCTGTCCCTTTTGCTTGGAAACACTATCATACCCAAAAAGCAGACGATGAACACGAAAACTCTATGATGAATCCAACCCAAGGAAGTGATGGAGAACTCGTCATGAAAGATACGATAGGATTTGTTGTGTCTGTATCATTCATAAAGGAAGTCAAAAGTTATGTAGGAATTTTTCAAAGATACCAAGTCGTCATTCTTTCTTAAGACCATCATTTTCAGAAACCCCTTGTGGGTGCAATTTTCCGATACCAATAAACAAGTATTGTCCCAAGGTAGTCAAGCGAATCCCCCTATTTTCTCCAAAAGATAAGTTATTTCTATGTTGCCAAAAAGGAATACAGCCCTTTCTCTATCCCAGAACATAGTAGCAGCCTCGATCAACGTGTTGTTTGGTTGGATGTCTAATAAGAAAGGTAAGTTCCCGAGGACCCTTTTCACATGATTTTTGTCGCTTGACGGAAGGTCTTCCCACCAATCTAGCAATAACGGTGGTATGTTTTGGACCATGCCGAACCTGGGGACTTCATACCTCATTTTCTGCAAAACAAACAGAGTTAGACCTTTTCCCCCTTCGGATTCGACTACTTATACATTAATGATTAGCATTTAGGAATTTATTTCTCCAAATAATGCACAGATCGTGGTTGTATCCATTGGGATTATGGAAACCCTGGTGGACTTTAGACAAGGCTTTACTTAAAGGGTTATTATGCGGACAACATATTAACCCAGGCTAGGTTTGACCATGATGCATGTACAGTTATTATCAAAGTAAGGTTTCTATAGATGTCTAGACTGGTACCCTCAAATGGACAACTTGAGGGGGAAAGGCACGGAACCGTCGACTGCATCGCTGATCGACTAGTTTTACCGCAAATAAGCCTTTCCGAATTCAAAAGGGTGATATAGGAAGAGCGCAGACACTCATCAAGTGTTGCTATGGTATTAATTACGCATGAGTGAAATATGATGTTGAGCATGTATTTATGCAAAAGAAAATAACAGGTTGTCAAGTATTTGCACGATGAATAATGATAAAATTCAGTATTTAATAATTGTAAAGGCATTTAAGAAAGAAAACAAGGAGACAAGTCAGTTTCCATAGTAAAAAGTAGTAAAACAGGAAAGAGAAATCTAGTGAGCATTAATGAAGGTAGGCAAATAAATTCACATAGAGTGGGAAGGGAAAGGGGTGTGCAAGTATTAACAGAACAATAAAGACATTCTTAAAGACTGATTCACAAACAAGTTCGTTATGGTAAGAGCCTAAAGATATCCCCAGCATAGTCGTCATGCTGTCGCGCCCCATTTTCCTCGCAAAATCGGGGTTTCGACATTTTTGGGACAACTCCTTTTGAGAGGGTAAGGAAAATGAATTGGTTTAGAGTCGCCACCTAACGGATTAAGGTGCGTTAGGGCACCTAAAGCAGATAACTCATGTTATACTAGTTTACATCACCAGAGATCGAGTAAGGGCTCAAATTACCTTGAGGGGAAGGTGTTAGGCACCCCTCGAGGTCCACAACGGTGGGTCCCGGGCGAACTTAAATTAAGCGAATTAGTCTAAGGAAAAGAAAATTAATTAATAGGGATGGGGGTCCTAAGTTTTTTAGCCTATAGGATCACCCCGGGCAATACTTTGCAACTCCCTCAAGTCGGGGCGTTACTCATGGTATTTAGAGCACGGACTATCATCTCCTACTACGTGATTATCTTTAAGTTGTTACTTAAAGCGCTCTAGTTGATTCTAGTTCGTTTCCTATGTGTGCACTACCCGTCCCTTACCTCTGGCCCTGGAGGCATTAGGACCTCTATTTGGGATAGTTCTAGACTAAACCTCAGTTGCTCAAAATTGTAAAAGACTAGGCGACAAGCAAAACAATTAGGACTTTCTGACAAAGTAGATATGGGCTCATGTTGATCTCCACACATAAACAACAAATGCACGCAATTGATTTAGCAAGCTTTATTAATCTTAAAGTTCCTACATGCAGGATATCTATGCGAGAAGATAGATATATAGAGGCAGTTTTATTAAGGCGAGTGTCAGGACCAATCATTTGCCTACTGTTTTTATTCAATATAATATCTAGGCATTTCAGACAATAATGGATCACAATTACGAATCCAGAATTGTTTTTTGATCCTATAGGAATATTGGCTAAGTGATTGACAGTGGCGATTATATTCAGAACCAATAGAATCCTATAGGCATGAATTCTATGAGCGAATTGATTTAAATCCTATAAACATGATCTCTAATTTGAAATTGATTTTAGTCCTATAGACATGGTATCAATTATTGAATTGATTTAAATCCTATAGGCATGATCTCTAGGTTTGAAATTGATTTTAGTCCTATAGACATGGTATCAATTATTGAATTGATTTAAATCCTATAGGCATGATCTCTAGGTTTGAAATTGATTTTAGTCCTATAGACATGGTATCAATTATTGAATTGATTTAAATCCTATAGGCATGATCTCTAGGTTTGAAATTGATTTTAGTCCTATAGACATGGTATCAATTATTGAATTGATTTAAATCCTATAGGCATGATCTCTAGGTTTGAAATTGATTTTAGTCCTATAGACATGGTATCAATTATTGAATTGATTTAAATCCTATAGGCATGATCTCTAGGTTTGAAATTGATTTTAGTCCTATAGACATGGTATCAATTATTGAATTGATTTAAATCCTATAGGCATGATCTCTAGGTTTGAAATTGATTTTAGTCCTATAGGCATGATATCTATTAAGCAGTACATGGGCAGAAATTGTACATATTGCCAGAAAATAATTGAATCAAACGTTGGAGTCCTATATNATCTATTATTAAGCAGATTCTTAATCCTATAGGCATGTTATCTATTATTAAACAGTATTTAAGCAGGAATTTATACACATTGCCCGAAAATAGTTAAACCAGATATTGGTCTTATAGGCATGATTGCTAACACATATTTATTTGACAAGTTGATGCACCTAAAGGCAAGATTTTTAACAAGTAATCATATTCATCCTATAGGCAGGATTTCTAACAAATCATAATTTTAACCCTATAGGCAAGATTTCTAATATGTAAGAACAATATAGAGCTTGCACGATTAACAAAATGAGCATAATCATCAGCATAAATGAAACCCTATAGGCAGGATTTCTACCGATTTAACAAAAGAAAATAAGAAACCCTCCCGATTTTACTAAATACCCCAAAATTTATTTATTACAAAGTTATTACATACCATATAATGAATGAATTACATGATAGAAATATGATACATTATAGGGAGACTTCATTAGGCCCAAATAAACCTGGGAACCAGGCCTTCAAACCAATCAACTTCGAGGCTCATTTCATAGGTATAACATAGCCAAATACAAGTGATATCAAGGTCCAAACGGAATTCCGAGATCGAGACTAGTTCTGTAATGTCATTTAAGACTTGCACGTAAAATTTGGGGTCATTCCGAGTAGTTTAAGTACGTTTTGGCGCATTGGAAGTAAATTGAAAAACTTGAAGTTATTAAGTTTGATTCAATTGGTTTTGGGGTGGGATTCTTAGTTTTAATGTTGTTTCGGGCGTTCCGAGAGTTCGAGCAAGTCTGTTTCATGATTCCAAACTTGTTGGTATGTTCGGGCGGGGCTTTGGGTACCCCGAAGGTAAATCGGACGAGGCTCGGACTAAGTTAGAAGTTGGGAGCAGTTGCTGAAGCTCCAGTTCTATCAAAACTGCACCTGCTCTTGGCCAGCCGCAGGTGTGAGCTCGCAGGTGCGAGCCATGATCTGCAGAAGCGGAAATGCAAAGGAAGCTCAGGCACCGCAGATGCGGAGGAATTTACGCACCTGCGTGACCGCAGGTGCGAGCACTGTTGTCGCAGGAGCGGGAAGGGCTCGCAGATGCGACTCCTTGTGTCCGGAGATGCGGAGCCCGGCCAGGCGAGGAAAAGGCGCACCTGCGAAGGTCTTGCCGCATGTGAGGAACCGGAGATGCGGCCAACGCACCGCAGGAGCGAAAATCATGGGGTAGTGCCCTTCATTTAATACGGGACTTAAGCATTTTTCTCCCATTCTTTACACATTTAGGCGATTTTAGAGCTTCAAAAGGTGGAGATTTCAACCTGGATATTGAGGTTAAGTAACTCCTACCTTAATGTGAGTTTACTACATAGATTATGGGTAGATTTCAATATGATAATTGGTAGAAATCATGGGTTTAGATGAAAAACCCATGGTTTAATAAAAATGAGATTTTACCACGAAAGTGATTATGAAACTTAGTGAAAATCATATATTATGTTCTTAAGGTAATGGGTAACGACTTTCTTAAAAAAATTTCGGAATCCGAACGTTTGGGCCCGGGGATGAATTTTAGGAATCTTGCAATTTGGTTGAGTAATCACTTTAATAGTGGAGATATGAACTTTTGAGCATAGATTGATCGATTTATGTAATATTTGTCTAGTTCTGAGTCGCTTGGCATCAAATTTGGAGGTTTGAGCGCATTCTTGAATTGGGAAGTAGGCTTTGAGACGAGGTAAGTCTCTTTCTAACCTTGTAAGAGGGAACTTTCCCCATAGGTAAACTTAATTAATATGTGCTGTTATTTGTGGGGGCTACGTACGGATGAAGTAACGAGAGTCCGTACGTAGCTACTATTCCTGTTTATGTCCGGGTAGTTTTAGGTTTACACCATGCTTGTGGACGCCGTTATTAGATTATATTTGTTAATTGTATCTAATGGAACTAAGTTGGGGATTTTTAAGGATTTAAAATCTCCAAGTTGAATTGTCTTATTTTGAAAAGAATCAAGAAATGGTTATGATTTACTGATAAATTTATATTTGACCGTGTCGCATGTATGATTCGCGAGCGGGGTAATAGATGCATCTATGAATTGCGTTGTTCGATCCTCGGCAGTGCACATTTTACATTTATGTTGGATCGGGTCGAACGTCCTCGGTGATATTCGTGTGTGATAATAGAATTGGAAGTTCCTTTCAGTATTGGTATAAATTCATTGTTTGTGTGATCATATGTCTTAAAGAAAGGAAGTGATTTAAGTTTTTAAATATGGTGAAGACTTGTTCAGTTATTTCTTGTTCTGAGTCTTATTGTTGTATATCATGCTTAATTAGAATTTCACATTATCATGTTATTGGCCCTAGTAAATGTAGGAGTCGACCCCTCGTCACTACTTCTTCGAGGTTAGACTAGATACTTACTGGATACATATTATTTATGTACTCACACTACACTTCTGTACTTAATTGTACAGGATCTAAGGCAGGTGCATCTGGTTTCCAGTTTGGTGCGCAGATTTGATCCCCATCTCGAGACTTCAGGGTGAGCTGCCTTCCGAGTCGTTGTGCAGCAGCTGGAGTCTCTCTTGCGCTTTATTTTTCTGTCTATTTCCTTTCAGACAGTAGGCTAGTATTCTTTTGTATATTCTACTAGATTGCCCATATACTTGTGACACCAGGTCTTGGGACATACACTAGTAGACTTATGATTTTGGTATTATTTACATGATTACGATTTTTACTCGTTGCTTCCGTTTAATTTTTGTCACATTGGTAAATTTCTAAATCTTTTCAACGAAAGTAGAATTATTATCCACTTAAGTAATTTACCCAAACGGAAAATCACTAGTTCGATCAGTTTTAGCTTACCTAATAACGGTGTTGGACGCCATCACGGCCTATAATGGAATTGGCTCGTGACAGTAATAAAAAAATTATGAATAATTTGTATAGTTTAGTAACTTTAGCATTCGCATCAATAGTAATTTTTGAAATAAAAATAGTTGACCAAGAAGAACAACAAGTGATTTAAATAAAAAAAGTTTGGGAGATTTTAGATACAGATTAAGGGGTAATTTTTAAAGTTTGCTGATTGTAGGATAAATATGGCCTGATAGTATAACAGAGGTTGACTGCAGACAATATATGAAAGTAGAGGTATGTGAAAACAACCAAACACCCTTTTTCATTCTAAATGAAAAAGCATAAATTACCAATTCCTTTTGCACAAGCACATGGTTGAATAAGTCAATAACATAGCTTTCATACCTTTATATATTTTGTCACAAAGCACTTACCAAGAAGTTCAGATTGTGGAAAGTTAAACATGTACTGCTGGTTCTAAAACTATATAGCTTTTTGGTATCAAGAATTTTTCTGGTTATATGAAGAAAATAGGGATATTATCAATTTTAGCCCTTGTCAGAAACTATTTACATTTTGTAGACGAAAAAGTGTATAAAATTTGTATAATTTTTGTGTATAACGTATAGAATGTATATATACATACAAAAGATATACAAAACATATACATTTTGAGAGCGGCTATACAGTGTCATTTTCTCAAGAAAATACAAAAAGGTGAGCCCGGTGGTGCACTAAGCTCCCACTAGCGTGGAGTCCAGGGAAGAAAATACAAGGATGACCAAATTCATATTGACTTCATAAATGCACCAGGAGTTCTACGAAAGCAACCAAAAACATTTTTGATCACAAAGGAACAAGCATACAACAAATTGACCAATTCAATCTTTACAAGCAAAAGGGTTAGACAAATCAACAACATATTTAGGCCTTTACATATCCTGTTACAAGGAATTTTTTTTATGACGGTGGTGTATAGCCAATTTGGGCACATCTCGGCTATTCCACCAGGCATTTGCTAACTTTCACTAGCACATATACTTTATCGAGAATAGTTGAAAGTCAGATATGTACTGTTGGTTCCAAAAGAGTATTGCTTGACATCAACAAACTTTGCTAAAGAAGAATCTAACTGTTTATTTCAAATGTCTTCCAAAAACCTCTTCTCCTTCCTCTTTCTACTTGTTCTCTGGTTTTCAAGTTTTTCAGAAGCAACAGCTTGGATAAAATCTGGGTTCTGGTATGCTGGCAGTGAGTTTCCAGTTCCTGAAATTCCTTCTACTCTGTTCACACACATTCACTTTGCCTTTGCATATATCAACACTACAAGTTTTGAGCTTTACATATCCCACTCTGATAAACCGTATATCTCTACCTTCTCAAGCACTGTCAAGCAAAAGAATCCCTCAGTTATCACACTTTTATCCATCTGGGGAGGAAGGGATGAGTCCCCTGATTTTTTCGCGATGACTAGCCAGTTTTTTCGTAGGAAATCTTTCATCACAACGTCAATGAAAACTGCTCGACAATATGGATTTCAAGGGCTGGATCTTTCTGGTGTCAACCCAAACACAGATGCAAACATGACTAATATGAGATCATTCATTGAAGAGTGGCGGACAGCGATTAATTCTGAGTCCAAGAGTTCTGGTACAACAAGACTGATCTTGACTATGGGAGCATACTACTCACCTATGCTAGATTCCATGTCCTACCCAGTAGATACAATTATCAGAAACCTTGATTGGGTCCATCTCAGAGCATATGACTACTACTTGCCTACAAAAGATAATTTTACAGGACCACATACAGCTTTATATGACCCTACTAGCAAACTAAATACAGACTATGGTATAAAGGAATGGATCAAGAGAGGATTACCAGCCAATAGAATAGTTCTAGGTTTGGCATACCATGGTTATGCATGGACACTTGTGAATCCAAAACGCAACACAGTAGGCTCACCTGCAAGAGGTTTGGCAATAACACAAGACGGATCAATCAGCTACAGATACATCAAGCAGTATATGAAAAGTTATGGAGTCGCACCGGTCTATAATTCCACATTTGTTGTGAACTATGTCACCATTGGATCATTTTGGATTGGTTATGATGATGTCAAGGCTATTAGAACTAAAGTTTCTTATGCGAAGGATAAGGGGCTTCTTGGTTTTGCTGCATTCCAAATATCGAGTGATGATGTCGATTGGGAGCTGTCAAAAGCAGGTTCATCTCTTAGAGAGCTTTGCTACCATTTCAAGATTCACTAAATCCTAGCTCTATCAAACTAATGTTTTTTCACAAATTAATACTAACTTTCTTTACAGCTCAGGACGAAGAAGAAGATCAAAGCGGCAGCAACCGAAGGTTACTGGCAATTCTTCTGCCAACACTCACCCTCACCATTCTCCTACTAAGTACAATGGTGTGTATCTTGAAAAAGAAAACCATAAGATCTGAAGGTAACTAATTCAACCTCTATTACTTTTAATGACTAACCAGAATATACTGGAACTGAAAAGTTCTCCTTTGATTATAGGGATCACGGAATTGAATGAAAGAGCTATAGGTCGTAACCTAAAAGTTTTCAGCTTTGATCAAATAAAAGCAGCTACAGACAATTTCCCAATTAAAAACAAGCTTGGAGAGGGAGGATTTGGACCTGTTTATAAGGTATTGATAACCCAACTTTTGCGTTATCCTTTTACAGGTGATTCAAATTATGTGTCAATAGTGCTAGGCGGCCATGAGATCAGAAAATCCGTAGCATAATATATTCGAAATAGGGAAACAAGTATGGCAAGAAACTAGAATAACCACCTTGGCAGCATTCTGAAATAGCCATATCAATTAAGAAAACAAAAGTAATACAATTAACAAGTCCCTGGTTGGTGCTAACGTACCTTCTGACTAACTTCAAGTGTTATTAGTAACCTCATCAGAGGAATGTAAATCTTGTGTTTGTTTGTTTGTCTTCATTCAGATCTCTGAAACAGAAAAGAGCGAAACAGCTGAGTACTCGATTTGTAAAGCAGTCATGTAGAAGTAGATGAAACAAAATCCAGTGCTTAAATTGACTTTCATTTGGTGCATCAAAACAATATTTGGGAATAAATCAAAAGAAACCTTCATCTATAACAGTATGATTGAAGCCTGAAGCAACAAATCTCTGTTCCATTCCCTATGAAGCCTTATTTTATGCACATCCCTCTAACCACTTCGAACCTGTTTCTTATTGTACATTTAAGTAGAAAATTTGAGCTAATCGTATGCTCTTTTTAGCCCTCAGTTTGTACTGTCACCACTTATCCATGCATATACCTGGTATACTTTGTGCAGTTGGAAGTTTTTTAATATACATATCAAAATGTGAAAACAGCTTTATATGGTAAGTGGAAGTATAGTTTTCTGATGAGTATAGTTACTAATCGTACTCCCTGTCTCACCCAGGGAAGGTTAAGTGATGGGCAAGAAATTGCAGTAAAGCGGCTTTCAGCACGCTCTAGGCAAGGACTAGAAGAGTTCCAGAATGAGGTCACACTTGCTTCAAAGTTACAGCATGTCAATGTTCTACAACTTCAGGGATTTTGCACTGAAAGAGAAGAAAAGATACTGATTTATGAGTACATGCCAAATAAGAGTTTGAATTTCTACCTTTACGGTGGGTAAACTCTTACCTCATTACAAAATTATCTATAGTTGAATCTGGTTATATAACAATTAGACCATGTGAACAACATTTAGTCAACAAAATATGTAACAGCACTTCATATGGTAATCCAAGATTTCAAGGCATATGATCATCTATATGCCAAAGGTCTAAGAATTGATTATCTGATGCAGATCCAGTAAAGAGCCTGCAATTAGATTGGGAGACGCGGGTTCGTATTATAGAAGGAGTTACTCAAGGACTTCTATACCTACAAGAGTACTCAGCATTCACAGTCATTCACAGAGACTTGAAAGCTAGCAACATTTTACTGGACGATGAGATGAAACCAAAAATCTCAGATTTTGGTATAGCTAAACTTTTCCAGAAAGATGAAAAGGA
The DNA here is from genome assembly GCA_005239525.1 of Nicotiana knightiana. NCBI lineage: Eukaryota > Viridiplantae > Streptophyta > Magnoliopsida > Solanales > Solanaceae > Nicotiana > Nicotiana knightiana. Next base: position 22,433 of record ML434895.1, on the reverse strand, counting down.
AGCAAACACCGGAAGGATAGTCGGGACCTAGTAAATATCATGACTCTTAACCACTGTTACTTACTTAATACTCCTACCTCCTAACATTGCAGCTTGTGTTCTGTAGTGGTTGTGTTCCTCCAGAGTACGTTAAGCGAGGTATATACTCCAGGAAATACGACGTTTACAGTTTTGGAGTTTTATTGTTGCAAATCCTTGGCGGAAAGAAGAATTCAAGTGAATATGGCATCAAGAACGATCTGAATCTTCTAGAATATGTAAGTCTTTGCAGTGTTATCTAACTAGTTCAATCTCAAAAGCTTACATGTGGAAACTAACCTAATACGATCAATATTCAGGCATATGAACTTTGGGAAAAAGGCAACGGAGTGGATTTTATTGATCTGTCACTGCAAGATGATTCTCGAATAGGTGAGCAACTGAGATACATGCAAGTTGCACTGTTGTGTGTCCAAGAAAAATGGAAAGACCGGCCATCGATGTTGGAGGTGTACTCCATGCTCAAAAATGAAACTGAGGTCTTGCCCAACCCTAAAGCTCCTGCCTTTTCCAAGAATAAAGACAATGACACACAAGAGACTTTAGTCACACTTGACCTTGCTTGTTCGGATAATAGTCTCACTATTTCCCAACTTATAGCCCGTTAACACTTCAAAGTTTCAGGGAGCATTTTAATCTCACAAATGGTATTTTTTCCCCTGTTTCATTACTTGGTCTCCGGAATCCCGTAGAGCAAGTTCCTGTTGTATACAATACATCAACAGTCACAATTAGCAACTTCTTTCATAATTTTCTTTTGATGAAGGAAAATTTTTTAAGTAGTAAACTGAAGCATGACGAAAGTGGAATCATGAAAAATTATGCAGTAAAGTCTAACATGTGATTGCCTATCAAGGAAATTCCCACAAGTTAACAAGTTAGATGCCAAGCCCAGTCTTATTAAATTAATTGATTCAGTAACGACATTAAAACATTGCCACAGACTGAGATATACTCAATGATTAACAAAGGTCATTTTCACAAATCCACGAGTAATCTCCAGTACAGAGTTGGTTTACGACTTTGTGAAGTAGTTTAAATACAAGCGCGCACACACATGTTATTGAGGCGAGAAAAAACCTAACAAAAGATCCAAACTCTAGAATTGCTATTAGTTTCCATAATTCCGTTGTTATAGATAGATGCATGTATTGGGCTCTAATTCTTTTTGATTGTTAAAAGGAAGTACATAGATTTCAGCAACAAGAGTGTGCTGGCAAGTAATTACAAGATGGGTACAATTAAGAAATGTGTAATGAGCTAAGAAAGTCAATCATGGCACCTATGTCATTTATTATAGCCGTGTTACCCCCAAAAGAATCGAGAAGATATACATCTTATTGGGCTCTAATTCTTCTACCATAGACTCAAGAACCTGGTTTAATGGTCGTTAGGATTTTTATGGCGGGCTCTAATTCTTCTACCATAAAAAACTTACAAACCATTAACACAGGTTCTTGAGTTTTGAACTAGCACGTGTACCAAACTGGGTCGGGAAATTAGTTTCTGGTAACAATTTTAAAGAATCTCAAACATGAAACTCCAGGTTGAGAGAAGTTAATAAGCTTTTCACATAACTCTGCTTACAGCTTCTTTGGTTGATAGCTTAAATAACTTTTTGTTTAATGTTCCAAATAATCTTACCATCAAGTGGTGACTGGGGGAGGAAATGGAAATCAGCATTCCCTCAACATAGCTCTATTTAGCTCAAGACTCCTTTAACCCTGGTGTTCATGGTTCTTCCTATTTTCAAAACCATGACAAATCTAATTAACTGGAAACATTTGCGCCCGTGCATTTTGTCTCGCCCTAAACTGAATGACTCTCTTATTACGTTGTGCCCCGACCTGAGTCCCCATGTCCGCTTTTCCTGACTCGCAACCCATATAGTTGGCAAAGCCAACAAGACTAGGAATGTTTCCTTCATTCTATGCTTTTCCTGTTTAAGCAGCGCTTCCTTTCACTGATAGAACTTTCAGTAACAGCAATTTGCCTCAAAATAGTGCAGGAGATGGCGCTCGTTCATGTAAAGGTATCTTGATACTGGTGTAGAACAGAGGTGGATATTGAAGTTCTAGTAGAGTTCTACTGTATATTCTAAAGAATCAAATAACATATACTTAAACCATATTATACACATATGATGCATAACCATATTGTACACATACGGCATAGGTGTTCAAGGCAAAATGAAGAGTACAAAGCTTATGCATACTTGCTTAATATATCCATTTCCTCTTTCCCATTTGTATTCAATTTGCCTAAAACTAGGTAAGCAAGAGAAATTGTTTTCTCCTTCAGAAAAAAGAAAAAAAAACGTAAGCAACTTGACAAACAACACAGATGTTCTTCAAACACATTCTTCTGATTAAATGTTCAAAACACTAATTAACCCAATTTCAGAAACTATTTGACATGTAAACTGGCATATAATTTCCAAAAGATAAAACCTTTCCATTTGACCTAAATCTTCCAAAACCAAAAATTGCACACCAAACGATAAGCTCAATACAATAATTGTAATGCACTTCAGAAACTGAAATTGAAGAAAGCTCTAATCAATATTTCTAAAGCAAGGAATGGAAACTGAACTGAATAAGCTGAGCAAAAAAGCAAAACCCACGAAAATGGATCCGAAAAAATGTTTTAAAAAAAAATTTGGACCATTTCTCGATTTGTGCGTGTCATCCTTGCGCAGGGGCCATGCTAATCTTCTCTGTATCGTTCCAATTTTATCGGATGTCCCCGAAGGGACGAACTGACATGTTAGGGTTTTGATACATAAACTGAAGAAAGTTTGTTTCGTCGCCGATGAGGGAAACTAACTAGCTAGTTGGGCTACTGTTCCATCTGAATAAGCCCATATTTCGCTACTGTAGTGGGCCGAACTTCTCAGGTAAAAATAGCATGGTCTAGCCAGTTTTTGGACTGATCATTCCAAAATAATCAGTATTTGTAAAGATATTAAAAATAGCTACTATTTTGCTGCAACACGGAAAGTTTCAGGATAATATACTGGAGATCATGTGTATGAACTTGCAGCATATTATGCTGGAACTCCAACAAGCGGAAAGTTCCAGCATAATATACTAGAGATTGGAGCACCTGTAATTCCAGTATATTATGCTGGAGTATTTTCCGGATTTTGAACAGTGTTTTCATTCAGATTTATCTTTACATGAAAAGTGGCTAAATTTCAATTACTTTTGAAACTGTGACTATTTTTGAATGACCACTCGTAAATCTGGCTATTTTTGAATTTCTCCCCCTTCTTATATTAGTTGGTCCAACCTTGGAAAGTGGCCCCTTTGTCGCCTTATAGAAAGATAATTAATCTACATAGCCGCGTAGCCTACCACTTAAACTAATAGATATATAATTATGTATAATCATAATATAATTAATGTATATCGATTAGGAAAAGTAAACAACAAGTATGACAGACTATTTATGTAAAGGTTATAGAAACTGCATTTTTAGCTGATAATTTATATATCCATATTATATTAAAATCACAAAGCCTTTTAGAAAAATATCGTTCGTCTTTTTTTCCCTTTAAAATAGAATTCATATTGGATAAAATATCATTTAATTATTTGCCTAACTATTAGAAATTTGAGATCAATTAAAATTTACTTCTGAACCTTTCCTTATTTGAAGTAGATAGAAAGTTATTTAGAACTTCAAATTCTATTTAGATTTTACTAGTTCAATTGGAATAAACACATAAAATTGAACATTAACAAAATATATGAACTATTTTTTGCAAGTTACCCTAATTACATACGTAAAACCAAATGAAATGATGGAATAATTATTAAATAATGCATAATACTTATATAATTAAATGAGTAAACATATATAGAAATTGTAGCTATATATGTAATGTAATTGTCCTAAAATAAAAACATACTCATGTATAAATCGAAAAAAGGGAAATACCTCATATGTATAGGAAAATATCGAAAGATTATTATTTATTTTCAAAAACATATATTTTCTCTTTAAAAGCATACTTACGTACAAATAAAAAATAGGGAAATAGTACATATGTACTGGAAAAGACCCTCCCATTAGTGATGAAATTGCACTAGGGCGCAACTCTTAGCTCATTTTTATTTGCTTTGATAAATGGATGATTGGCGCGGCAAGTCCAAAGAAAGGTGTCATGGTATATGCTATTTGAAGATGACATAGTATTGATTAACGAGACACGCAAGGGACTTAATGCTAGGCTAGAAGTTCAGAGACATACCTTGTAGTTTAAATGTTTCAAGTCGTGCAGGACTAAGACGGAGTACTTAAAGTGTAAATTTAGTGATATAACTCATGAGGTAGATGTGGAAGGGAGAAATAAGGAAAAATTTCAGATTTTAGAGGCCATCTATACTTGGATTGGTGAGGGACCTCATGACCGTTGGATCATGTAAGAATGGATGGCAAAAATTAAATCTTGAAATTACAAAACGAAACGACATAGTTTCACCATAAAATCACGTTGTTTGACTCATCTCCCTGGCTGGCCTTATCCTGACCGGGTCAGTGCCATTGGGCCACTAATTTGGTCTGATTTTTGGCCCATTTTCAATGAAAATTCAATTGGCTCAATTCTCATAACTCTAATTTAATCCTACAAATGCACAATTAAGAAGAAAATTTTCCTGGTACATACAATTTAAAGATGCAAACTAAAATGCTCAAATAAAATATTAAAAAAAAACATTTTTTTTTATATATTTATGTAATAAAACGCAAACAAAATATATGAGAAAATCAATTACAAAGAAGTTAAGATTGTTCTAAAATTATCTTCTCTTTTCTTTAGGAGATTAAAAGGGTGCTGAAATTAGGTATTCACAGTATATACACTTAGTTATACAACTCGAGTTAAACTTGTGAACAATTTAATAAAATAATAATTACTTAAGATTCGTGCCAAATTTTGCTCGTACTACAAAACTTGTGAACAAGGCAAGTGCGCATCCGACAAAACTTGCGAACAATTTAACAAACAAGTAGAATGAGATAGCACGTCCGGCTGCAAAACTTGTAAACAAGGAAAATTTTACGTAAACATTGCGCGGCGACCTATTTAGTCGCCCCCATTTAATCTAGGAATTTTTACATTCGTATATCATATAGAAAATTTTATTACCCTCAATGTTTAAGATTTGATATAATTACATTTAGTATACCTAATTACCAATTCGATATCATAGTATATTTTAAGGGTATAATTAATGTAGCGTATATCCCTCCTTAATTCAAGGTACCATATATCCCACCCCTCCCACGTTGTTCTCTCCCAAACCCTCACCCTCACTCATTCGCAGGTAACACTCTCATTCGCAGATCCATTCTCGAATCTTCAATTCCTCATTTTTCAATTTTGTAAACACAATTCTCTGCAATCCGAATTGGTTCATACTCACATCTGGTTGTAATCTGCTGCTTCTGAAGTTTACTTGTATGGTCTACAATTATTCCGTTTTTACTGTTTGACTTATGTATTAATAGTTGAAGATTATTAATTGTAAACTTAGAGCTAGACAGAGAGAGCAAGGCGGGCCGTGGAGAAACGATATTGAGATCTAATGGCAAAGATAAATAACTGGAGAAACGATATTGAGATCTAACGATATTGAGATCTGTTTGACTTTGTAGTTTATTTGTAGTTTTTTTGTAGAATTTTTGTAGATGAAGCGAAAATTTTGTAGTCAACATTTTTTTTCAACATAGATTGTAGTTTAATTGTAGTATAAATGTAGTAATTTTGTAGATACCCTTAAAAATAATACTGCTTTATATAATATTTTAGTTTATTTGTAGTTTTTTTGTAGAAATTTTGTAGATGAAGAGAAAATTTTGTAGTCAATATTTTTTTCCAACATAGATAGTAGTTTAATTGTAGTATAAATGTATTAATTTTGGAGATACCCTTAAAAATAATACTGCTTTATACATACTTAAACTGATTTGTAGTTTATTTGTAGATAAATGTAGGAATTTTGTAGATATTAACAGAAAATAAGGCGTTCATAGAATTTGTAACATAACAATTTTAATCAGTTCCCCCTACTTCCTAAGACCAACGCCGTGTTTCCCCTCCCCTTTCTTCATCTTCTCCATTCCTTCTTCTTCTCAAAAAATACAGAGATGAGACCCATTGTTTATAATCAGATTTTCCCCATTCAATTGATCTATATTTTTTTCGTTTTTATGATTTGTCAATTGAGAAAAAAAGGATGAAGAACAGAGTATCGAAAGTTTTGGTTTCTACAACTCGAATTGATTTTGTTGAATAATTGTCGCCTTTTTGATTTCTGGTTTGAGGGAAAAACACGATGAACTGATCTTTTCCAGAACTGAGTTCTACAATTTGATTTCAAATTGTTGAAGCTGAAAAAATTTCGCCGAACAGTATTTTTGAAGAAAACGGTCGCTGTAATTTGATTTTAAATTGAAGATAAAAGGATTTCCGTTTCAAATTTGAATTATAGGCCGTAAAATCAATTAGAATATTTTGTTTCCCGATTTTTAGCGCGCCTATTTAGGAAGATTCAGCTATTAATAATTAGTAATTAATGATTGGTATAAAAATTGTAGAAAAAATGTGGACAAACCGGGTAAATTAGAAAATATGCACATATTTGGTAATAAAGTTTCATATATGGTATAGGAAGGAAAAAATCCCTTTAACCTATACCCACTTTTTAAAAAAGTTTTAGCTTGTACCCACTGTTTAAAAAACTCGAGCTCCTCCTTCGTTTTCTAGTTTTAATTGCCACTGAAACACGAAAGCCCGAGTTGATTCTCTTGCATTAGGTGAAGAGGTTAATTTTACTAATGGTCTTGTTTTATAGAAGTATTGCTTTTCAAATTTTCTGATAATTCCATTGTTCTAAAGGCTAAAATATACAATAAATAGTAGTTAGCAACTGATCTTAATGACAACTTGTCATTGTTGTTTTAGAACTTCAGCTCTAAGAATGATGAAGTTCAGCAAATATAAACAAAAACTTCAGCTCCTAGAATGCTGAAGTTAAGCAAATACAAAACAAACTTCAGTCATGAAGTTCATCACAAACATAACAAAGCTTCAGCTAAAACATGCTGAAGTTCAACAACTGGATCTTAATGACAACTTGTCATTGTTGTTTTAGAAAGCAAATACAAAACAAACTTCAGCCATGAAGTTCATCACAAACATAACAAAGCTTCAGCTAAAACATGTTGAAGTTCAGCAAATATAGAACAAAACTTCAGCTAAAACATGCTGAAGTTCAGCAAATACAAACATAACTTCAGCTACTAGAATGCTTAAGTTCAAACTACAAACATAAACTTCAGCCAACACATGTTGTTGTTTTATTGAACTGAAGTTTGCCATTTGCACTATGAACTGAAGTTTTGCGTGATTGCCTTTGCAAGTAAGGCCAAACTAAAGTGTAGCAAAACTGAAAGTTTTGCTACACTTCAGGCAAAAATTTTTGCTACTTCAGGCCCGTATGCCTGAAGTTACGCGAAAAGTGGGTACGCTTGCAATTTTTTTTGCAAAACGGGTATAAGTTAAAACGTGACCCAAAAAATAGGTATAGATGCAAATGCTCCAAAATTTACCCACCTTAGTAAAACTTGTGAACAGTTTAATAAAAATGAAGATAGATGAGACAGGTAAAATAAAGATAGTATCAAGGTTTTACATTCATCTGATTGTGTAGGGCTGTTCTCCAAAATTTCCTTAAACGGGGACAAATATAAACAGTGACTTCAATTATCCTATTTGTATAATTTAACCGAGTACCCCTCATCCCACTCCAAGCAGGGGTGGAGCTAGAGTGTCGATAGCGGATTCGACCGAATCCAGTAGCTTTAGTTCGAATATTGTATTTGTCTTAAAAATTCAATTGAATACGTATAAATTATTAATTTAAACCCACTAATTTCAAATGATTAGAATTCCGAACTCATAAGCTTGAAATCAGGGCTCCGCCTCTAACTCCAAGCCCAAAATAAAACACACAAAAATGGAAAGCCATTGTTAATCAGTCAAGTTAAACGAAACACACGCGAGTAATATCAACTTTTTATGATATCATTCGAATTCGTAATAGAAAATTTCTCTGTACAAGCTAGTTTATACTGGTTGCTAGTCTGTGCAATCTTCCTCCTTAATCCGAGTTTGGGACCAGCAATAGAAGCAAGCTCCCATAGGTAAGAGTGAACAGTCAAATTTCATAACAAATATTCATAATATAAGAAATAGGATTTTGAAAAGCCAAAAAAAAGAGAAATTTTTGAGGAAAAAAAAAATCTTGCTCCAGTTGGCTAATATGCTTTTCAGTGTTAAATGAACTAAATAAACTGCTCAATTAATATCAACAAGATGTTGTGACAATGCACGTTGAGTCGTGTTATTGACTCACTTGGAGCTCATGTACAAGCTATGTGAGACAAATGAAAGAAATGCCACGCACGGCAGTGGCATAAAAGTCAGAGAACTTTGTTGAGGAAAGTGCAAAGATGCTACACCAGGAGCTCTGCATGTGAAAACAACCAACCAATAACATACCTGTACATATCTTGCTACAAAAGCACTCACTAGCTTTCAGACCTTAAAATATATCTTATTACAAAGCACTTACCAAGAAGTTCAGATGGTGGAAAGTTAGACATGTACTGCTTCCAAATACTGTATAGCTTTAGACTCAAGAATTTTTGTGTGTGCTGCATAAGGCTGCCGTACATACTACCATCCCTAGACCCCACTTGTGGGAATTTAATGGGTATGTTATTGTTTGGCAGTGGCATAAAAGCTCAAGACTGTAATATGAAGAGAACACAAGGATGAGGCATTTGTCAATGTCAGCATGACCAAATACCACTATTTCTTGTCTTTTCCCAACACAGCTAGATATACCTAAAAGCCAATTGACTTTCCAAAATGCACCAGGAGTTTCTATGAAAGCAATCAAACACCTTTTTTATCACAAAAAACAAGCATACAAGAAATTAGCCAATTCAATCTTTACAAGCAAAGGGGTTAGGCAAATCAACAACTTAGTTATGAGACCTTTACATATTGTGTTACAAGGCCCTTTTTTTAATGACCGTGGTGTACGGCTAGTTTGGTCGCACCTTGACTATTACACCAGGTAACTGCTACCATCCACTAGCACACGCAATTTATCAAGAATACATGCTATCGTGTTACAAGGTATTTTACCAAGAAGTTTACATGGTTGAAAGTTAGATATGTACTGCTGGTTCTAAAAGAGTTGCTTGACATCAAGAATCTTTGCAGAAGAATCTTGTTGTTTACTTCAAATGTCTTCCAAAACCCTCTTCTTGTTCCTCTTTCTACTTGTTCTCTGGTTTTCAAGTTTTTCAGAAGCAACAGCTTGGATAAAATCTGGGTTCTGGTATGCTGGCAGTGAGTTTCCAGTTCCTGAAATTCCTTCTACGCTGTTCACACACATTTACTTTGCCTATGCATATATCAACACTACAAGTTTTGAGCTTTACATATCCCACTCTGATGAACCGTATATCTCTACCTTCTCAAGCACTGTCAAGCAAAAGAATCCCTCAGTTATCACACTTTTATCCATCTGGGGAGGAAGGGATGAGTCTCCTGATTTTTTCGCGATAACTAACCAGTTTTCTCGTAGGAAATCTTTCATCACAACGTCAATGAAAATTGCTCGACAATATGGATTTCAAGGGCTGGATCTTTCTGGTGTCAACCCAAACACAGATGCAAACATGACTAATATGAGATCATTCATTGAAGAGTGGCGGACAGCGATTAATTCTGAGTCCAAGAGTTCTGGTACAACAAGACTGATCTTGACTATGGGAGCATACTACTCACCTATGCTAGATTCCATGTCCTACCCAGTAGATACAATTATCAGAAACTTTGATTGGGTCCATCTCAGAGCATATGACTACTACTTGCCTAAAAAAGATAATTTCACAGGACCACATGCAGCTTTATATGACCCTACTAGCAAACTAAATACAGACTATGGTATAAAGGAATGGATCAAGAGAGGATTACCAGCCAATAGAATAGTTCTAGGTTTGGCATACCATGGTTATGCATGGACACTTGTGAATCCAAAACGCAACACAGTAGGCTCCCCTGCAAGAGGTTTGGCAATAACACAAGACGGATCAATGAGCTACAGATACATCAAGCAGTATATGAAAAGTTATGGAGTCGCACCAGTCTATAATTCCACATTTGTTGTGAACTATGTCACCATTGGATCATTTTGGATTGGTTATGATGATGTCGAGGCTATTAGAACTAAAGTTTCTTATGCAAGGGATAGGGGGCTTCTTGGTTTTGCTGCATTCCAAATTCCGAGTGATGATGTCGATTGGGAGCTGTCAAAAGCAGGTTTAAATCATAGAGAGCTTTGCTACCATTTCAAGATTCACTAACTTCTATTCACTCAGCTCTATCAACTAATGTTTTTTCACAAATTAATACTTTTCTTACAGCTCAGGACGAAGAAGAAGAAGATCAAAGCGGCAGCAACCGAAGGTTATTGGCAATTCTTCTGCCAACACTCACCCTCACCATTCTCCTACTAAGTACAATAGTGTGTATCTTGAAAAAGAAAACCATAAGATCTGAAGGTTACTAATTCAATCTCTATTACTTTTAAATGACTAACCAGAATATACTGGAACTGAAAAGTTTTCCTTTGATTACAGGGATCAGGGAATTGAATGAAAGAGCTATAGGTCGTAACCTAAAAGTTTTCAGCTTTGATCAAATAAAAGCAGCTACAGACAATTTTTCAATTAAAAACAAGCTTGGAGAGGGAGGATTTGGACCTGTTTATAAGGTATTGATAACCCAACTTTTGCTTTATCCTTTTACAGGTGATTCAAATTATGTGTCAATAGTGCTAGGCGGCCATGAGATCAGAGAATCCGTAGCATAATATATCAGAAATAGGGAAAGAAGTATGGCAAGAAACTAAAATAACCACCTTGGCAGCATTCTGAAATAGCCATATTCAATTAAGAAATACAATTAACAAGTCCCTGGTTGGTGCATAACATACCTTCTGATTAACTTCAAGTGTTATTAGTAACCTCATCAGAGGAATGTAAATCTTGTGTTTGTTTGTTTGTCTTCATTCAGATCTCTGAAACAGAAAAGAGCGAAACAGCTGAGTACTCGATTTGTAAAGCAGTCATGTAGAAGTAGATGAAACAAAATCCAGTGCTTAAATTGACTTCCATTTGGTGCATCAAAACCATATTTTGGAGTAAATCAAAAGAAACCTTCACCTATAAAAGTACGAATGAAACCTGAAGCAACAAATCTCTGTTTCATTCCATATGAAGCCTTTATTTTATGCACATCCCTCTAACCACTTTGAACCTGTTTCTTATTGTACATTCAAGTAGAAAATTTGAGCTAATCTTATGCTCTTTTTAGCCCTCAATGTGTACTGTCACCACTTATCCATGCATATACCAGATATACTTTGAAGAGGAGCCTTCGCGTAACTGGTATAGTTGGAGTTCACGGGTTCAAGCTGTGGCATAGCCTCTTGCAGAAACGCAGGGTAAGGCTGCATACAATAGAACCTTGTGGTCCGGCTCTTCCCCGGACCCCGCAATGTGCGGGAGCTTAGTGTACCGGGCTACCCTTTTTTATACCTGATATACTTTGTGTAGTTGGAAGTTTTTATATACATATCAAAATGTGAAAACAGCTTTACATGGTAAGTGGAAGTATAGTTTAATGATGAGTATAGTTACTAATCATACTCCCTGTTTCCCCCAGGGAAGGTTAAGTGATGGGCAAGAAATTGCAGTAAAACGGCTTTCAGCATGCTCTAAGCAAGGAGTAGAAGAGTTCCAGAATGAGGTCACACTTGCTTCAAAGTTACAGCATGTCAATGTTCTACAACTTCAGGGATTTTGCATTGAAAGAGAAGAAAAGATACTGGTTTATGAGTACATGCCAAATAAGAGTTTGGATTTCTACCTTTACGGTGTGTAAACTCTTATTCATCACAAAATTATCTATAGTTGAATCTGGTTAATCTTGGCATATAACAATTAGACCATGCACACAACATTTAGTCAACAAAATATGTAACAGCACTTCATATGGTAATCCAAGATTTAAAGGTATATGATCATCTATATGCCAAAGGTCTAAGAATTGATTATCTGATGCAGATCCAGTAAAGAGCCTGCAATTAGATTGGGAGACGCGGGTTCGTATTATAGAAGGAGTTACTCAAGGACTTCTATACCTACAAGAGTACTCAGCATTCACAGTCATTCACAGAGACTTGAAAGCTAGCAACATTTTACTGGACGATGAGATGAAACCGAAAATCTCAGATTTTGGTATAGCTAAACTTTTCCACAAAGATGAAAAGGAAGCAAACACCGGAAGGATTGTCGGGACCTAGTAAATATCATGACTCTTAACCACTGTTACTTACTTAATACTCCTACCTCCTAACATTGCAGCTTGTGTTCTGTAGTGGTTGTGTTCCTCCAGAGTACGTTAAGCGAGGTATATACTCCAGGAAATACGACGTTTACAGTTTTGGAGTTTTATTGTTGCAAATCCTTGGCGGAAAGAAGAATTCAAGTGAATATGGCATCAAGAACGATCTGAATCTTCTAGAATATGTAAGTCTTTGCAGTGTTATCTAACTAGTTCAATCTCAAAAGCTTACATGTGGAAACTAACCTAATACGATCAATATTCAGGCATATGAACTTTGGGAAAAAGGCAACGGAGTGGATTTTACTGATCTGTCACTGCAAGATGATTCTCGAATAGGTGAGCAACTGAGATACATGCAAGTTGCACTATTGTGTGTCCAAGAAAAATGGGAAGACCGACCATCGATGTTGGAGGTGTACTCCATGCTCAAAAATGAAACTGAGGTCTTGCCCAATCCTAAAGTTCCTGCCTTTTCCAAGAATAAAGACAATGACACACAAGAGACTTTAGTCACACTTGACCTTGCTTGTTCGGATAATAGTCTCACTATTTCCCAACTTATAGCCCGTTAACACTTCAGGAGCATTTTAATCTCACAAATGGTGTTTTTTCCACTGTTTCATTACTTGGTCTCCGGAATCCCGTAGAGCAAGTTCCTGTCGTATACAATACATCAACAGTCACAATCAGCAACTTCTTTCATAATTTTCTTTTGATGAAGGAAAAATTTTTAAGTAGTAAATTGAAGCATGCCGAAAGTGGAATCATGAAAAATTATGCAGTAAAGTCTAACATGTGATTGCCTATCAAGGAAATTCCAACAAGTTAACAAGTTAGCTGCCAAGCCCAATCTTCTTAAATTAATTGATTCCGTAACGACATTAAAACATTGCCACGAATTATAACTTTTTGTTTAATGTTCCAAATAATCTTACCATCAAGTGGTGACTGGGGGAGGAAATGGAAATCAGCATTCCCTCAACGTAGCTCTATTTAGCTCAGTAACAGGCAAATTGCCTTTCAGTAACAGACAAATTACCTCAAAATAGTGCAGGAGATGATAATTCTTTAGTTGGCGCTCGTTATCTTGATACTGGTGTAGATCGGAGGTTGATATTCAAGTCCTAGTAGAGTTGTACTGTATTTTAAAAAATCAAATCACATTTACTTAACCATATTATACACTCAAGGCAAATGAAGAGTACAAATGCATACCCGCTTAGAAATAATTTTCTTCCTTTGAGAGAAATTATAAACAGAGAGTTTCAATGCTTTAATTTCCAACACCAAACAACAGATGTTGTTCAAACACAATCTTCTGATTAAATATTCAAAACACTAATTTCAGAAACCATTGGACATGTATATTGGCATATAATCTGGGAAGGTTAATACCTTCGCCATAATATGCATTTAACCTAAATCTTCCAGGACCAAAAATTGCTCAATACAATCCTCGTAAAGCACTTCAGAAACTGAAATTGCATAAAACTCTAATCAATATTTCTAAAGCAAGAAATGGAAACTGAGAGATTTCAACTGAATAAGAAGATGAGTAGAAAAGCAAAAAAAAATGGCGAATTATCGAAAAATAAATTTGGACCATTTCTCGATTTGTGCGTGACTCTGTATCGTTCCAATTTTATGATGTCCCCGCAGGGACGAACACAGATGTAAAGGTTTCTGGAGATAAACAGGGGAAAGCTTATTTCTGTAGTCGATGAACGAGAAACTAACTTAATAATAATCTTATAAAATTATTATCTAATATATCATATTAACTTAGTGAATATTAATTGTATTTTATTATTTATATAAGGTGCAGAAATATAACACAATCTATACAAAATTAAAGGATACACATTATATAGTAATCAAATAAATTATTTGAACTTTTTTATTTTTATTATTGAATTAGCAAGTACATAGTACAATAATTTTCTTAAATATTATTTATTTATCTTTTATTTTTTAATTAATTTAAAATATAAAAATCATAAAATTATCTCTATCCCCTCTCTTCGTACTTTCCTTTCTACTATAATACTTATTTGATTAGTTTTGAAATTTTGTAGTTTATTAAAAATTTAAATAAAGTATATTTTTTATTAAATTATAATTTTGAATTCATCAAAGTTATAAAGAGATAATCATTTATATTTTTTTATTTTTCATTTGAATTGAAAGTTTCTTTATGTTTTTATATTATTTTTTATTTTAAAATAATTTTAAAACTCCAACTTGAAACTACTCCCAATTTTGAATGGATAATTTTTATAATTTTATTTTTCTATTAAAGCTAATTATATATATATTTTTTTAAACATTTGTGAAACTCCAACTTGAAGCTACTCTCCAATTTGAATGGGTAGTTATTTTTTCCTTTTTTTATTATACATATTTTCATTTTTTTTATTATAGCTGATTTTCTTTTTTTGTTTGTTTTTTATTTTAAAATATTTGTAAAACTCCAACTTGAAACTACTTCCCAATTTGAATGGCTACTTTTTTCTTCCTTTTTTATTATAGCTAATTATAAGATATCTGTATTTATAATTTAAATAGAGTAATTAATTAATTAAAAATTTAAAATTCAAAGGTTTTTTAGTTAGAAAAGGAGTAACCAAAACTACTCCCCAACTTGAATAGGTAATTTTTTTGGTTTTTATTTTTAATATTTTTCATTTTTACTATAGCTACTTTAATTTTTTCTTTTTCTTTTTTTTTTATTTTAAAACTACAACTTGAAACTACTCCCTAGTTTGAATGCCACTTAAAAAATATTTTATCTTAACAATGCCACTTGACTTCTTGTATTTTGTCATTGAATTGAAAGTTATTTATTTTCATTTTTTTATTTTAAAATAATTTTAAAACTCCAACTTGAAACTACTCCTTAATTTGAATGGTATTTCTTTTATTTATATATGTTCGTTTGTTATTATGGCTAATTTATTTTTTTATTTGTTTTTTTATTTTAATATATTTTTAAACTCCCAACTTGAAACTACTCCCCAATTTGAATGAGTAGTTATTTGTTTTATATTTTTGTTATTTTAACATAGCTAATTATAAGATATCTATATTTATTAATTCAAATAGAGTAACCAATTAATTCAAAATTTAAAATGGTTTTTTTAGTTAAATAGATAGTTTATATTGTCTTAATAATGTCAATTGGCTTGTTGTGGTTATGTCATTTGTCTTACTAATGTGTTTTTGCCTCTCTTTTATTATATATAGATTTCCATTTTTATTATGGATAATTTTATTTTAGTTATTTGTATTTTAATTTTAATATATTTTTAAAACTTAAACTTGAAACTATTCCCCAACTTGAATAGGTAATTTTTTTATTATTAATATTTTCCTTTTTTATTGTAGCTAATTTAATTTTTTCTTATTTTTCATTTTTTAGTTTAAAATAACTTTAAGACTCCAACTTGAAACTACTCCCCAATTTGAATGAGTAGTTATTTGTTTTATATTTTTTGTTTTTTTAATATAGCTAATTATAAGATATCGATATTTATTGATTCAAATAGAGTAACCAATTAATTCAAAATTTAAAATGATTTTTAGTTAAAAATGTAGTTTAGTTTGTCTTAATAATATCACTTGGCTTTTTGTGCTTATGCCATTTGTCTTAATAATGTGCTTTTGCCTCTCCTTTTATTATATATAGATAATTGGCAATTTTTTATTTCTTTATTTTTGTTTTTATTATAAAATAATTTTAAAACTCCAACTTGAGACTATTTCCCAACTTGAATAGGTAGTTTTTTTTATTATTAATATTTTTCATTTTTTTATTGTTGCTAATTTAATTTTTTCTTATTTTTAAATTTTAAAACTACAACTTGAAACTACTTCCCAATTTGAATGAGTAGTTATTTTCTTATGTTTTCATTTTTTTAATATAGCCAATTATATATCTATATTTATTAATTTAAATAGAGTAACCAATTAATTCAAATTTAAAATATTTTTTTAGTTAAAAAGGTAGTTTATTTTGTCTTAATAATGCCACTTGCCTTTTTATGG
Organism: Nicotiana knightiana; assembly: GCA_005239525.1. Lineage (NCBI taxonomy): Eukaryota > Viridiplantae > Streptophyta > Magnoliopsida > Solanales > Solanaceae > Nicotiana > Nicotiana knightiana. The sequence goes on along the minus strand of ML434895.1, from coordinate 5,851 downwards.
TTATGTCACTTGTCTTAATAATGTGTTTTTGCCTCTCCTTATTATATATAGATACTATAAAGGAAAAATTGTCTGGTGTAGCTAACTTATACACTGTATTTAGCATTCGTAGTTATACTTTTTGAAAATTGTCATTCGTAATTATATTTGAATTTTACAGCAAATCCACCTGTATTTATGTCTTCTGAGGGAGGAAATTTTCGGAAAATTTAGATTTATGTATTTCGCTTTTGATTACACCATATATGTATTTTTTTCAGGTACGGGATATATATTTTTTTGTATCATGTATGTTTGGATATATTTTTGTGGTTATGTACTCATGTATACACCCGTATATTTTTGTTGTTTGTATTTTTTGAATACATCCTAATATTTTTGTATTTCGTCTTGGTTGTATTCATTGTGCGAATGAATACAGTTGATACAAATTATATTAATTATGCAAATTAATACAATTGATACATATTGTATTCATTGTGCGAACGAATCTAGTAAATACAATCGCCATTTATTTTATTTTACGAAACCAAAGATATAACAGCTCAATTAAAATCCAAATAAGAATTTGGACATCATGCCCAAACTCTAATAATTAATCATTGCAGTGCTTCCTAGGTAAAGTCTCATCCGCTTAAAATTACAACGATATATTTTTTATTTATGTCTTAAATTCATCTCTTTATGATAAAATTTAAAATTCAAAATATGTGCTTCGAATTATTCGTGTTTTTTTTATTAAAAAAAAAGGCGAATCTTAATTAAAAAGGGAAGTCGTCATATCTCGGCCTAAATGGAGGAACTACAAAACATTTTACAAGTTAGATGTCAAACGCAGTTTTCATATATTAATTGAGATATATATCACTGATTAACACATATTATTTTCAGAAATCCATTGAGTAATTCTCCTGTACATATATAAATGGTTTATGACTTTGTGAAGTACGCCGGCAGTCTCAGTTTATGTAGTACATTTTCCTTCGTAGTCCGTCCTATAATAAATGACACATTTCTTTAATAAAGCAATAATGTCAAACATTTTCCAACGTTCTCTAACGTAGAATAAAACTGACAGTGTAGTATTTGTGGAGTCAAATTTATTTTCTTTAACTTAGATTGTTTTCAATCTTTTGACATAACTTCAATTATGAGATATTGTAATTTATTACAAAATATTTTCTTTATGTTTAAATTTTACTTTGAAAAAAAAAAAGATTTAAATATCATAATTTTAAATACTCCGCATCAAATACTTTGGATCTCCTACTTTTAACCTTGTCATTCTGATTTATATGTGTTAAATTGAGGATTAACTTTGTGAATCTCAGCTCAATTGATAAAAATGGAGGAGCTAGGATTTATCTATGAAAAGGAATATTCTGGAATCTAGAGAGGACAGAATGTGAGGAAGATTGCTATTTGAGCCCTTGTTGTTAGTAAAATTGGTGAATTAAGCGAATGTACGGAAAGAGAGGGATTCGAACCCTCGGTANCCATTGCTATTTGAGCCCTTGTTGTTAGTAAAATTGGTGAATTAAGCGAATGTACGGAAAGAGAGGGATTCGAACCCTCGGTAAACAAAAGCCTACACGTTTTTTGTTTTATTACAAAAAATGCACAATTCACCGACTTTTATACCGTTACACTTGGCAGTATTACGTGCACATCATGTGCCACTCGAGAACCGACTACTAACAGTGTTTAACTAACTACATCGACAACAATTAGCGGATATAACGGACTGCTTAATCTTTACACTATTTAAATACTCCCCCTCAAGTTGGATGATGGAAGAAGTCGAACACTCCAAGCTTGAATAGAATTGACTGATGTTGTGTAGTTCCTAGAGCTTTGGTCAGTAAATCAGCAAGCTAGTCTTTTGTGTTTGACATGTTCTGGCAATATCAGCCCACTTTTAATAGTGCCTCTCACAAAGTGGTAAATAATTTCAATGTGCTTTGTCCGCTCATGGTAGATAGGATTGCAAGCAATTTGTATGGATGTTTTACTATCACACAACAACTTTACAGGTTGAGAGACAATCACCCCTAACTCCTTCAGCAAGCCTGTCAACCAAATCACATCAGAAACTATTGTTGTCATGCTTCTATACTCAGCCTCTGCCGAGCTTCTACTCACAGTATGTTTTTTTTTTATTTCTAAGAAACAAGTGAATCTCCCAACTTCACAATATACCCAATGACAGATCTGTTTGGACAGGATGCCCAATCACTATCACAAAATCTTTAAGATACCTTACCAATCTGAGGGCAGCCTTCCAGTGCGAGGTCTTAGGTTTCTCCATAAATTGGCTAAGAACCTGCACAACAAAGTTGATATCTGGCTTGGTGATAGTAAAATAGAGCAACTTCCCAACTACTTTTTGATAGGAAGTGATGTCTGTAAGCAAAGGATCATTAACACCTCTCACATGTTCCATTGCCTTGAGGCTTGCTTCAAATCATACAATGATTTGAGTAATTTACAGACTTTATACTCCCCCTGCCTTTGAAAACCCTGAGGCAGGACCATTAAACATCCTCTTGAGGCCAATTCTTGACATCCATCTGAAATATAGGCCAATTCTTAGAAGCTGCAACACTGATTACTGTTCTCATAGTCACCATCTTAGAAACAGGTGAGAAGGTTTCTTGGTAGTCTACTCCTTCCTGTTGAGTATAGCCTTTTGCAACAAGCCTGGCTTTGTATTTGTCCACTTTTCCATTTGGCTTGTACTTGACTTTATATACCCATTTTGAGCTACATCCTGCTTACCTTTAGGCAAGTCAACAAGCTCCCAAGTGTGGTTTTTTCTAAAGCATCAACCTCCTGTTGCATTATTTCAATCCATTTTGATCTTGAGATGTCTCCTTGAAGTTTCTTAGCACTGTGAGGCCTAAAAACAAGCTCAAATATTTATGATAGTCAGCAGATAAGTGGTCACATCCCACATAATTTGCAATGGAATATGAATACTTAGCGGACCCTCTTGTGGTAGTGACATAGTCCTTTAACCAAATGGGTGGCTTAGTAACTCTTTTGCCTCTGTCATTATCTGCTATTTCTTCAGCTGGATTCTGTTCTTCTACTGGTTCCTCATTAGGCATCTCTTCGTTAGACTCTCCTAGTTGACAATTATGTGTTTTCTACTGAAGAATTAGGTGCAATGTGCTGTGTATCTGATTGATGATCTGCAATGTCATATGTGTGTGTAATTTCTGTAGAATCAGTTCTATCTTGGTGTATTGGATCAGGTGACTGTTGTGGTGTATGTGAAACATGAGAATTCTCTTTATTGTGTGGATGTGTACCTCCTAAGTTGGTTATTGGCATGAATAATACATCATCTTCATTTTCAATGGGCATAGATCTGAAGGGGACAATTCTTTCCCTAAAGCTGACATCCCTACCGATAAAAAAGATCTTACTGTCCAAGTCAAAAAGCTTGTACCCCTTATGAGTTTTAGAACAGCCCATTAACACTACCTTTCTTGTTTTAGGAGCTAGTTTATCAAACCTAGGTAGATTTCTTGCATAGCATAAACAACCAAAAACTCTCAAATGATCCATCATTGGTTCCTTTTCATATAGCACCTCATATGGTGTTTTGCCTTCTAGTACTGGAATAGATAATTTATTTATTAGATAAACCCAGAACTTGACAGGGATAGCACTTTGAATTTTCAATGCTCTTGCCACTTCTAAAATATGTCTATGTTTTCTTTCTAATGTCCCATTTTACTGTGGTTTATAATCACAACTGCTTTGATGAATGATCCCAAGAGAAGTGAAAAATTCATTACATTGATAATTGAAGAATTTTGTGCCATTATCCGACCTTAATACTTTCGCACATACACCAAATTGATTTCTTATCATAGTCAAGAAATCCTTAAGTGCAACTGACACTTCACATTTAGATTGAAGTAAACAGACCCAAGTGTACATACTATAGTCATCCACCACATCAAGAAAGAATTGTTTTCTATCAAAAGTAGGCCTTCTATAAGGTCCCCATACGTCTACATGTATCAACTGGAAAATACCACAAGTGCTACTCTTGCTAACAGGAAATTTTAACCTGACTTGTTTTGCCATTGGGCATACTGAACATTGCTCCTGCACTGTGTCATTTAGTTTGTTCTTCAGTCTTAGTATGTGCTGCATTGCTATAGCCGAGGGATGTCCTAGCCTTAAGTGCCACAATTCTGCTTCATCTGCACCTTTCATTACAGCTGCTTTTACTGTAGGCTTTATTTCTCTTTGCAATAGAGGCCATTATTTTTTATACCAATCCCTATTACCTTGCCATTGTAGAGACCCTGAAACATAAAAAATTAGGGAATGTAACAGTACCTACCACCATGTTCGAGTTGCAATCACCTGGTGGAGGTTTGTTAAGCAAGCTCATGAGTTGCGAATACTCTTCCTCTGTGAAAAATTGCCCCTGCACCTGGTTCTCAACTGCTGCACTATTGATGCTTGGCTTATACCATGTTAAATTGAGGATTAACTTTGTGAATCTCAGCTCAATTGACAGAAATGAAGGAGCTAGGGTTCATCTATGAAAAGGAATATTCTGGAATCTAGAGAGGAGAGAATGTGAGGAAGAAGATATGTTTTATTTTTTTTATTACACAAAATGCACAATTCACAGACATTTATACAGTTACACTCAGCCGGATCACGTGCACATCATGTGCCACTCACTGACCGACTGCTAACAATGTGAACTAACTACATTAATAGCAATTAACGGATAATTGACTGCTTAATCTTTACACTATTTTAATAATTAAGAAAGATATTTTTGATAATTTTTCAATAAAGATTATAAATGTTTTTAAGTCCCAAGAAACAAGTTGTCCCTGGTTTACATGTTAGTTATGCAAGAATAATGAGAAGGTTGGTAAATATGTGAATTATTAGTTTTGAAAGACTATTCCTGTCTTTAACTAATTTAGTCCTCATAATGCTAATACTTTATTCTTACTCTAAAATAATACATATATAAATCTCACTTAACTTTATGAGAATATTATTTAATACCGTCATCCAAATATTGCAGTCGCTATGCAGCGATTTTTTTATGTAGCCAACTATACGTTGTATTATATTGTGAAGAATTTAATATTGATATTAATTATGCAAATTATTTTATATCGAGTTTAAGTAAATTCAATAGTTTTCATAAGCTACATGGCTTAAATCAAAGGAATAAATTCTATTTCCTTGAGCGCATCTTCACATACTTAAATCTTCTTCATGTATGTGGGAGTTAATTTTTCAAATGGGCTGGTTGGGCTGATTTTGGGTGGGTCAAAATGGACTGAATCAATAAATAGGATGAAAATAACATGAGGTAGTCACTATAAATAATTGTTATTTATGAATTAGCCACTGCATCCATAACTTCAGTTTTTCAGGACAAAAATGTCCTGAATTGTCGTGAAGTTAAGATTTTAAGTTTAAAACTTCAGGACAAAATAAGTATTGGCTAATCTGTACATACCATCCATGAGAATGACTATTTGTGCACTTGCCCCATAAATTGGTAGGTCAATTACCGGTCCAAAAGTTACTTGGACTGAGATGAGCTGGATAAAGATGGACTAAAATTTGAGTCACAAGCCAACCTATCCAACTCTTAGCAAACTTTAATTAATATGTATTATTTCTTATGAATTATTTAATTACCAAATAGTAAGACCTTTTTCCTTTTCCTATGGCAATATATAACATAACAAATATAAAAGAGTTATTTTAAAATATTTTAGCAAAGTTGCTTGTTGGTCGATTTCCCAATGCACACGCAAGTGTACGTGGTCGACAAGTAATATAGGAATTG